>VIAB01003350.1:39990-54447 GCA_009801035.1 Oophaga pumilio
TTGTGTCATTCTCAAAACTTTTGGCCATGACTGTACAAGCAAATATCAGGGATTTCAATGAATGAAATTCAAGTTATACTGAATCTTTTCAACCAAAAATATATATCAGTATGATCTGCTCCTCCTGTGTTATACTATCCAGCCTATACTATCAGATACCCTTTTCAGCATGACAGGATCCCTTCAAGATTGTGCTTACTTCAGATACAGTGTTACTACAATTATAAATGTACTGCCAAAGATCGCTGTATGCGGCTGCTATACGGCAGCATAATGGAAATGATTGGTGTTGTATTTCGACCAACATGTGTACATGTAAGTTGCAAAAATTCTGAATTTTTTGCAACTTGCTTGTCGCAATACCAACTCCATTTACTTGCACTTTGCTGTGACGTAACAGTGGGATATTGTGATATTTGGGTGCTCAACCTGTATTGTGGCCAAAGTTGGTTTGTAGCCTCTGACATAACCTGGCTCAGATAAACCACTGTATTTTTAGATTGTTTATATTTTGCTGTTGTCTCATTTAGATAATATTCTAGTAATTGTTCGATATAAAGATCGATTTTTCAGCACTACTGCTTTTCGTTTTCAGCTCAGTTACCAAATCATTGAGTCTTCAGACCCTGGGGTGAGTGTTCCAGGCCCACGTTCAACCATCTGTAAGCCTCCAAATGAAACCTCCCATCTTCTTAACAACTTGCACCCTGGAACCACCTACCTACTGAGTGTACGTGCACGTAATAGCAAAGGCTATGGGCAGAGTGCACTTACTGAGCTCACCACTAACATTTCAGGTATTATTCAACTTTACACAATATAATAAATTAGTTTTACACAAATTTACACTTAACTGTTTTAGTTATTACTAACATTTGGTAAAAGCATTGGTAGAATCCAATAATTGGACATTTTTAGCATTGTGCAGTTATCCTGAGCAACACAAAAGGTACGACCTTATCAATCCCTGAAATAATGGTATCCGACTATTGATTTTCAATGACTGTGTACAGGGGAGTAACTATAGGGCCAGACGGGGCAGTTGCAGTCTTGAGTAGGGCCCAAATAACAAAGCAGCAGTACCATGAAAGGGCAGTGTAGATATGTGATACTGTATTATTGTGCAGTTGTAAAACACTAATTTTAGAGAAATCACCATTATAAATTGATACTTCTATATTGTATATTTTTATTTATGTGATACAATGGCATGGGACTGTTAGATATTAAATAGTGGTACAAATAAGCTGTAAAGAATAAAGTGAGAGGTGTTAAAACTTACAGTAACTTTTAAGAAGTATCAATTAAAAAATGTCACAAAAAACACTAAAATGGTGAATAAACCATTGATAAAAAAGGGAGGTATCGTATAAATTTGGAATATCCTTTTGGATGCACACCTATTGATCTGATATGCGTTAAAATTGTGGACTATTGATCCTTTCAATAGAAACAAAGACCATGCGTGAATCATAAGGCACACATTGCTCCCTTCATTCCATGGATCCCCCAACAGAATCAACTAAATCGCTGAGATTATTCATTTACAGTGAAAGAAATAATTATTTGATCCCTTGCTGATTTTGTAAGTTTGCCCACTGACAAAGACATGAAAAGTCTTTAATTTTAAGGGTAGGTTAATTTTAACATTGAGAGATAGAATATCAAAAATAAAATCCAGAAAATCAGATTGTATAAATTATATAAATTTATTTGCATTTTGCAGTGAGAAATAAGTATTTGATCCCTCTGGCAAACAATACTTCATACTTGGTGGCAAAACCCTTGTTGGCAAGCACAGCATTCTGACTTTATTTTTGTAGTTGATGAAGTTTGCGCACATGTCAGGAGGAACTTTGTTCCACTCCTCTTTGCAGATCATCTCTAAATCATTAAGATTTTGAGGCTGTCGCTTGGCAACTAGGAGCTTCAACTCCCTCCATAAGTTTTCTATAGGATGATTAAAGTCTGGAGACTGGCTAGGCCACTCTATGACCTTAATGTGCTTCTTTTTGAGCCACTGCTTTGTTGCCTTGGCTGTATGTTTTGGGTCATTGTCTGGCTGGAAGACCCATCCGCGACTCAGTTTTAATGTCCTGGAGGAGGGAAGGAGGTTGTCTCTCAGGATTTTAGGGAACATGGCTCCATCCATTCTCCCACCGATACGGTGAGGTAATTCTGTGCCCTTAGCAGAGAAACACCCACAAAACACAATGTTTCCACCTCCATGCTTGAAAGTGGGAATGCTGTTGTTTAGGTCATAGGCAGCATTTCTCTTCCTCCAAATGGCGAGTTGAGTTAAGGCCAAAGAGCTCAATTTTTGTCTCATCTGACCAAAGCTCCTTCTCCCAAGCACTCACAGAATCATCCAGGTGTTCATTGGCAAACTTCAGACGGGCCTGCACATGGGCCTTCTTGAGCAGGGGGACCGTACAGGCACTGCAGGATTTTAAACCTTTACAGAGTGATGTGTTACCAATGGTTTTCTTAGTGACTGTGGTTCCAGCTGCCTTGAAATCATTAACAAGTTCCCCCCGTGTAGTTTTAGGCTGATCTCTCACCTTCCTCATGATCTAGGATACCCCACGAGGTGAGATTTTGCATGGTGCCCCAGATCGATGTCGACTGACAGTCATTTTGTATTTCTTCCATTTTCTTACTATACACCAACAGTCTCCTTTTCATCCAGTGTCTTACTAATGGTTTTGTAGCCCATTCCAGCTTTGTACAGATCTATGAACTTGTCCCTGACATGCTTATAAAGCTCTTTGGTTTTGCCCATGTTGTAGAGGTTAGAGTCTGACTGATTAATTGAGTCTGTGGACAGGAGTTTTTTTTATAAAGGTGACTTTGTAAAACAGTTGTCTTTAATGCAGGTAATGAGTTGATTAGGAGCATCTAACTGGTCTGTAGGAGCCAGAACTCTTAATGATTGGCAGGGGATCGAATACTTAATGCTCACTGCAAAATGCTTTGCCTTCCACTCAGTACCCTGATGAAAGCACAGATTGTGCACCCTCGGCCCATGAGCATCTGTCTTCCACTTCACCCCCTTGCAAATCAGGCAAGCAGTCTGAGCCACAAGTCATGTAGCAGTCACTTCTGCTCTTTGATGACTTATGATTGTGGTTCCATGGCCCATCTACCTGGTCCTGCCCCACAATTTGAAAGATTGAGTGCACTGATGCCAACCACTTGAGTACATGGGAGGGGCAGTGCAAACGATCAGCGGGCCACCACACCGCATGATGCTTATAACTAAACACAGGTGCCAACTGCTGTAGCTTTATGCTGTGTGTACACTGGCAAGGATGGCAGGGGTGAAGACTGGGTGGAGCATCATACGGGAGAATATTATTATTATTTATTTTTAGAGCACCATTGATTCCATGGTGTTGAACATGAGGAGGGGTTACATACAAAACACACATAGAAATGACAATGAACAAACTATTAGTGATAGACAAGTATAGAGGAAAGAAGACCCTACCCTTCCAGCCTACATTCTACAGGATAATGGGGAAGGAGACAGTAGGTTTGGAGCTTGCATCAACTCTGGTGTTGGTGAGGTGACAGCGAGGTCATTGCAGGCTGTATTTTTCAGTTCTGTTTGACAGTTGCGAATGTAGGGGATAATCGGATGTGTTGGGACACAGAATTCTACAGGATGGGGATACTCAGGAGAAGAATTGCAGCCTATTGGATGAGGAACATACGATTGTGGAGGAGAGAATGAGGTCTTAGGAAGACCAGAGATTATGTGGTCTCAGATATCAGTAGATAAGCTCATGGGTAGACAGATTGTGGACAGCTTTGTAGGTCAATTTTAATATCTTGAAGTGGATACGCTGTGGAAGACAATGAAGAGTTTGCAAAGGGGAGTCACGGAGTAGTAGCAAGGACAGAAGTGGATTAGTAGGGCAATAGAGTTACGAACAGACTGGAGAGGTGTGATGATGCAATGGGGGATGATGAGGTCCTAGACCCCACATGAAGTCAAGGCCATCCGATTGACTTGGGCAGTTCGGAGGAAGAATTGGTGGTCACGCTGCCTCATCTGCACCGTAAACAAATGAGCAGGGTGCAAAAGTGCTAAGGCAAGCCCCTAAGTTGGCAGCTACTGTTCACCTCGGCCGGACACTAGCCTTTTCTCTGTCCATGTTGTCTCCTACTCTGCTTCCTCCACTGTCTCCTCATCCTGTCAGAAAGTGCAGACAGTGTGTGCGCACTTTTGGTGTTCTCACTCTGCTTCTGCTCTCCTGTCTGCAGGACAACCTTACTTCTACCTTCTTGCTCCGCTCCTCATATGCGATGTGCTCACAAGGTGGACCTCCACCTTGCATATGCTGGAGAGACTGTGCGAGTCGCAGCAGGCGATAGTGGAGCTTTTTAAACAATTATCTGGTTTTGTTATGGGGAGCAATATTGCACCTACACATTTGTTTAGTATTTTCATATGGTTCAGGGAAAACTTTGTACATATCAATCAATTGTAGCTAAAACAAGCAGAAATTATTCATATGTTTCATGAGTGTCATTGCTATTCCTAATACACATAAATTGGAGGAATTGAAATGGGTACTGCCCAATCTATGCAAGAATTGTCCTGTGAAAAATCAGATAAGTCATCAAACTGTTTCATAAGGGATGTAATATCTGCCTAACTGCCCACAGAGTAAATGTAGAGGCAGGTGGGCCTGAGGCGGAAAGCGTTTTGATGCATGTCCTACCCACCACCAATTATTGCTCGATGTTTCTCTATCCATGTTGCCTCCTCTTCCTCCACCCCCTACTCATCTGCCCCCTCACCCGGTCAACGAAACACCTGCACGACCAACTTCAGCACAGCCAGGGGGAAAACTACAGCAGGCTGTTCTGAAAATCACCTGTTTGTGGGAAAAATCCCACACCGCGCAGGAGCTGTGGATGGGGAGCAAAGAACAGACAGATGTGTGGTTAGTGACCATAACCCTCAAACCCCGCCTGGTGGTGTGTGATAATGGGGGAAATCTAGCATCACCTTGCCTGGCACATGTGCTGAATTTGGTGGTGGAGAGCTTCCTTAAAAATTACACAGATATATCAGAGCTGCTGCTGAAAGTGTGGGCCGTCTGTGTCCCGTTTTGGCATTCTCACCCTCATTCTGCTCCTCTGTTTGCACTACAGCTTCACTTCTGCCTTTCTGCTCACCGCCTCATATGCGACATACCCACATACATACCCGGATGAGTCGCTCTGTGTAACAACACCGTTTCAAGACCAACGAGGGGGCGGAATGTGTGCTGTGTTGTGAACATGGCGAGCACTAAAGACGCCATCATCACCATTACTATTTCACGTCTATGCCTCCTAGAAAAACAAAGCTTCAGGAAATGTTGGATGAGGTGGTGACACAGGAGGAAGAGGAGGAGTAGGAAGAACAAGAACCATTCACACCATTATCAGGCCAGGCATCCATACTTGACTTGGATGATTGGTTTCTGCACCAAAAGTGGCCAGATACACAAATGTTCAGCCAGGGGTCAGTTTTGGAGGAAAAGTAGGAGGATGAGGATGAGGAACAACCGTGTTCACAGCAGGGTTGCACTAAAATCAACTCATGGGCATCACTGGAGCCTGGCTGAGGGGATACAGACGATACAGAGGACACAGACGATACACCTCAATCTAGGACAGTTTGTCATTTCCTTTGGGCAGACTGGCACACATGAGGCAATACATGCTGCTGTTCCTTTGCAACGACCGCAGAGTTGCCCAGATTGTTACAAGTGCTGATTACTGGGTGGCAACCCTGCTCGATCACCACTACAAGCACAATGTGCCATTTTTGCGTCCGTCACTAGAGTGAGATCGGAAAATGCAGGAATACAAGTGCACACTGGTAGATGCACTACTGACAGCGTCCTCACCTGACAGCAGGGGCACTGGCATCACCTTGGACGGGATGGTTATTATAGCAGAAATGTGGAAAACCTTACTCAGTAGGTTGCAAAATCCTGCACCACCATCTGATATGGTCCCTGTTTTGATGCAGTACAAAGAGATGTTTTTTGTTACAGTACAGAGGCTCAAAGAGGCTTTGGTGCTACAAACAGAGGTTTTATGGCTCACATATGGAAAAGACACGGCTGCATACTAGAATTTTTTTTTTAGACACTCCACTCACAAAAAGACGACTGCAGAGTAGAATTTTTTAAAAACACTGCTCACATAAACACAGAGGTAGAATAAAATATTTTTTTTTTTTGCCCACAAATGAGAAAGAGACGGCTAGATACACTACTCAGAAAAACATGGCTGCAGAATTTAATTTTTAAAAGAAACACTACTCCTAAAAACACAGCTGCAGAGTTAAACATTTTTTTTTTAAACATTGCTCGTAAAGACACATCGGTACCGAAAAATTATTTGTTTGGCCTACAAATGGCAAATACATGGCTGCTGAGATTTATTTATTTCTCACACTACCAGAAAAGACAGCAGTCCTGAAACATTATTTGTTTGCCTACAAATAGCAACAAGATGGTTAATGCCAATTATTTATTTTCCAGGCTACTAGAAAACACACAACAGTCCTGAACAATTATTTTGTTGGCCTATAAATGGTAATGAAATGGCTACTGACGATTATTTATTCCCCAGACTACTAGAAAACACACACCAGTTTAGCAAAGTTATTTCTTTGTCCTAGATAGAACGGCAGTGAGATGGCTGATGCCAATTATTTATTTCCCAGACTGCTACAAAACACACACTGGTTAACAAAATTTTATCTTTGGCCTACACGTGGCAACGAGACAGCAGCTTAAAGGCACAGTACTCCCACAGACAGGGGGCAGAGTACACACAGTGTCTTAAAGGCACAGTACACCCACAAGCTGAGGGTGCAGAGTACACTCAGCGGCTTAAAGGCACAGTACTCACACAGGCGGAGGGTGCAGAGTGCACACAACTTTTTGGCACAGTAGTCCCACAGATATGGATAGCAGAGTACACACAGCGGTTTTTGGCACAGTACTCCCACAGATATGGGTTGCAGAGTACACACAGCGGCTTTTTTGCAGAGTGCACAGTCAGAATCTGTCACTTACTCCAGCTGCATCCTCTTCCTAGACTAATAAGAGGAGAATGGTGGGGACACTTGTGATCTGGCCATTACACAGGCCAGGTCACATGCTGCGCTGGCCAATCACAGCCATGCCAATACTTGGCTCTGAAAGCTCTAGAAGGGCCTACAGTCTAAAAGCTTGTTGATTGGCTGTGTTTCAGCCTTTCAACAAGCTTTATTAGACTTGCGAGCTCGAACACGAAACCGGACGTACATTAAAAAGTCTGTGTTCGAGGTTCGGTACCGGATACAAGTTCAGGGTCCGTATTGGACACTACAGTAGGTGTCCAGTACAGACTGTGAATTTTACCATTCGGGTTAGCTCATCCCTAGTCTTGTTCCATTGAAGTATTAATGTGTCTCATATTACCACCCAATGACTCTTGAACCAGTGTTGCGTGTCATTCTTCTCTTATTGTAATCCTGTGTGGCAGATATGAGACAAGTAGATAATTGGAGTATGACCATTGTCGTCCTCTTCACTTGATGTGGCTACTCTCATATAGATACCTGACATACTAGTGTTAATTTTAACACATATCAAATCAATAGTTGTGAGTCCAAAAGGATTATCCATATTTGTTGGATACCTCCACCTTTTTGATCAATGGTTTTCTCACCATTGAAGTGTTTTTTGTGGCTATCTTTTCATAGATAATTAGTTTTAATATTTCTCACTTTACTGTTGTGTTCCCTATCTATACTGTGAATTGTAATTCATCCTCAGACTTTATATTGCTTTTTAGATACAAATAAACTGTTTTAAAGTGTAAAGGCTTTAACTTAGACTACATTCTTTTTATCATAGATCACTTTTTGCTTTATCTAGATGATTTCTATACATTTTTAGGAGTGTAAATTATATATTCTTTAGCTCCTGCATTTGACTACAGAGACCTACCTGCTCCAATTGCTGAGACGGATCAGACTATAACTGTTCTCTTAAGGCCAGCGCAAGGAAGAGGATCCCCTGTGAGGTGACTTATATAGTGCAGCATACATTTATTACATCTATGGTAATGGGAAAGAAAGATTTGTGCCAGGCATCCCAGCAGGATTTATTTTTATGGCTAGATGTAATTCATTGCTTATGTCTTTATGTGATTGCCCTATTCCCTTATTACCTATTTTCCCATGTACTCGATTTTTAGTTAGGGTAACTACGTTCGGACCGCACAAAGACTGTGAACCTCCAAGTGGTCTGCATCTAACTCTGCAGCAATTTTCTAATGTTGTACTGCAAAGTAAGCAGCTGCACAAGTTCATGTGACTGCAGGAGTGAAAAGTCGGCTGTCAGACACAGCCGGACTCTCCATAGAGAAGGCAGAGATGGTATATTACCTTCCCTGCCTTCTTTATCGATGTATTGTAAGCACATCACTGATCAAGCGCTATTTGTATAGTGGGAGAAGCACGGACAGAGCTTCATCCCTCTGAGCCTGCAGTTATGTGACCGCTGGATGCTGCGAAGGAGCAGTTGCTGCTGGGTCCTAGTACACCCAGATCTGCTGTTGAAACACTAGTCTGAATTTTCTCTATAACTGAGATTAATCTACTAGTCCCAATTATTGGGTGAAATCAGCAATACAAATAATATAAAGAGAGAATTTAAATGTTGAATTGTCCCACAAAATTCTTTTAATGAACTTATGGGGGATGTGTGAAATAAAAAAAGAAATAAAAAAAAGAAATCCACTGCCAATCCAAATCACTGTTTCTAGCCCCACCTCCATCAAAATAAAACATATGTCCAATATATGCAAATAGTTTCTACAGAAAGGAGAATACAAATTAAAATGTTTTAGTTGCTCCCTGTGGTCATAAAAATGTGAAATATACATGTATTTTCTTTTGTTTCATTTTCCATCTGATAGCAGCAAAGATAAAAAAATAGGCCCCTTGTTTCATGAAAAAAAGGCAAAAACTATTTGAATATGCAAACCATTTTTTTTACAGTTGTTAAAACTTACTGTATGAAAAAAATCGAAAATCTGATGGGAACAAGGCAAAATATCCTGTTTTTAAACTACAGTAGTTAAAAAAAGTATATTGATGAAATAAATATATCTAACTTGCTATAACAATGTCATTACACCTTCCCATGTATCAGTTTTTACCAGGTTCTGGTTGAAGGAGAAAGCTCCAGTCGAGCTAGACGTGAACTTGCAGTTCCTGGCTGTTTCCCTGAGGCAGGTGGTTATGAGGAAGCTGAGATGGAAGGATCAACCAGCTATGTAGGAGCAGAACTTCCACCGAGTGACTTGCCTCGAGATACTCCCTTTATTGTAGGGGATAATCGCAGCTATGGAGGTTACTGGAATCCACCCTTAGATCCTCGAAAAGGCTACCTTATCTACCTACAGGCAGCTAGCCATCATCGTGGGGTAAGATTTTCTGAAAATGGTGAGATGATACCATCACTTTTATGGGCTACGGTGTGCTCATCATACATTCTAGGGAAAGGTAAAGGATGGCAAAGGATTTAGCTGTCAGTAACTATATTTTTTCTCCATAGGAAACACGTCTAAATTGTGTTAGGATTGCCAGGAAAGGTAAAAACTTAAATATGTCTGTGTCCTAAACATCATTGATTAATTTGTTAATTCATTTATTTGTTTTATAACTCTTTTTGCATACATTGTATTTGCTTCCATGTCATGGATTTTTTAGCAAAATGCCCACTACTTTTCTTTATGAACCCCTCTACCCATAGTCTGTCAGTCAATTGATAATCTTTCTTAGTTACCCCAATTGAGCCCTGACTTTTCTTTCTTTTTTTCTCAGCACCTTGTAAGGACAGTCACCGTTTTTCTATGGCTCCTCAACATTCGGAAGAGATGGGGCTTGTACTAGGAATATGTGCCGGTGGTCTCGTTGTGTTTATCATTCTGCTTGGTGCTGTAATTCTTATTGTTCGCAAGGGGTAAGGAACTTAGTTACTCCCAAGCAAAAGATTTTAAATTAATAATGATAAAAAAAATTTGGGAAATTTGTTTTTGTCAAAATATTATTTTGTAAGATTTTTTTTTACACCAGTTAATGACTGTAAGGATAGCTCACAATTTGCTTCTTTTCTCTATCGCTGGCAGAAGAACACAGTTTTCTTATGCTTACTATCCGTGAGTATGACAATAAAACTCTTATATTGCTGCATCCTCTTCTATGTTCATTTCCTCTGTCTCTGCTTCTGTCACCGGACCGCACTTTGCCTTTGTTATGGGTATTGCTGGGGGATAGAACAGCAGCTTGGGTTATTATTCTGGGACTAGTAGAGTTGTCCAGACAAGGAGCTTGGGGTTAACACCTGTGTTATCTCATTAACTCCCTTCTGAGAGCTCTGAGCAGTGCTCACACTATTTACACTATCCCCTGACTTTCTACCACTAGTTGCCAGTTATAAGCCATGCTAGACCTGGTTTACTATGATCAACAGCCTGTAATCTGTTAGTTGATTCCTGTTTTTGACTTTGGCCAGTATTTTGAGAACCTTTTCACCTGGTGTTTCTGCTCCTGTTCCAGACCTCCTGGAATTAATGCAGATTCTGGACCATACTTTTCCTACCTGTTCTCTGGCCGCTTACCTGTCTGTGTAAATCCTTTTAAGAACTGCCAGGCTACCACACACAGAGCGTCCGTAATATATATACGGAGATTTATTTTAGACTTTAAGAGGAACCCTCAACTTTAGATCTTAAAACTTCACCGGAGATCTTATTGTTTCATAGACCTACCTTATTTGTGGTGTTTTCACAAATCTGCTCTACAGTATTCTAGACAGGTATAACCAAAACAAATGGCAGTTCTGTTATGTGCTGTGCATATAGCCCAAATATTATATATAGTTATATGAGTTAATGATCTTGATTATATAAAGACAGATCTTAACTGTGAATTATATCTTTTCTTTCTTTCAGCAAACCAGTAAGTCTAGCTAAGTCTGCTTTGCCAGTACGGCATGAAAACGCTTGCACAGGAGCCACTAGGGAACACACGAAGATTTTAGATCAACCCAAGTTACTACAGGATGAGGCAGCCTTAACATTTTTGCACAATTATGGTTCTCGAGGTATGAAAGTGGACCGTCTGCATGCTTTTGCCATGTTGGGTTTCTTCTTAGGTGATTTTTATTCATTATCCAATTTTTCGCAGTAAGACTGCACCTGTAATTATACTTTGTATAGGCGTTAACATGTTGTAAGTCTAAAAAAACAAATTCCATTATAATAATTTATAAATATAGGAGAACAACGTATATTGTATAGATAACAAAGATAAACTAATATTAATGATCCTTCATTATCCTTAGGAGAACCACGTGTTGGATCTGTGACAGAATCAAGTAGTCTTCTAGGAGGATCTCCAAGAAGAAATAATGGTAGGAAAGGATCGCCATACCACACAGGACAATTACACCCAGCAGTACGGGTGGCAGATCTACTTCAACACATTAACCAGATGAAAGTGGCAGAGGGCTATGGGTTTAAACAGGAATATGAGGTAACAGCTTTGTCCTTGTCCTTTGACGTCATTTTATTTAACACTTCATTCCAAGTTATGGAGGTAATAAAAAGAATGATAAGCATAGTATTATATTCCCTTATTGGTGTGCATGCACTTTTTTATTCTTTACTTTTTTTGCGCTTTGCACAGAATACTAAAATATCAAGGGCTGAATATCCATGTTTTTCACAATATGGGAATATCTGTTTTGGACATATTATGCTCGTGAGAATGGGGCTTGTACTTTTGTGCATGTAATAAATGAAACATGCTGATGTGAAATAATCTTAAAACACAGTGATTTGTTTTCCTTATGTTGCATCTTCGAATATATGTGTGAGACAAAGCTTCATTTTCCATCCATTTTTGATTCAAACTGTGTTCTTTCTGCATTAGAGTTTTTTTGATTGGGATGTGTCTAAGAAGAAGGACAAAAGCAAAGGAAGACAAGAGCCACCACCAAATTGTAAGTGGCTCTTTACGACCTCTGCCTTGTCATACACGTATGGACTTACAATTTCTGATTGGACAATTATTTGTTACATATCCTACAGTTCTACTTTCAGATGAGCGGCACCGTGTTAGACTCCATCCTCTACAGGCAGAGTGCAGTTCCGAAGAAATCAATGCCAATTACATTGATGTGAGTAGAAGACATACATGACATAGCTTATCCTAAATACCTATCGTGATGGCGAGTGTTAGCATACCAGAGTAAGACACCTAGAAATGAATGCAGCATGTATATACTGTAGTGAAAGAGAGCAACAAATATTGGTACAAGGCACTGCTGCCCATATTATTGTGGCACTGTGCCTTAATAGACATAGGAGGGAGGCCCCTATTAAATGGAGACCCCTATAATTTGTTGGACCCTCACTGATCACATAATGAAGGCCACGATTGCTGTACATATATAAATATATAGAGAGAGAGACCGCCAACATTAATGTTGGCTCCTCTGAACTTTCCCCTAATGGCAGATGATGGGGGAATGATCATATGTGGCCCTTTTTTTTGCTCTCAGGCTAGTTACCGCTAGATATGTCTAGGAGCAATTTTTCTCCTTTTTCCTTTTGAAATAAACATGCATGTTTATGAGGGTGGTCAGTGAGAATGAATGTCAGCTGTTTTATGCATATGGCTAATTATACGATAGAAGAAAATAGTAAGGCTGGAATTTGCTTCCTATTCATGTCAGTTTTATTTTTTTTTCACAAGTGCATATAGAAATAACAAATTTTATAATGTCATGTATTAATTTGTAATGTATCTTATTGGAAAAATCTGTTTCTTTCACCTCTTTGATCTAAATTCATGGTTATAATCTTTTTGGTGAAGACAATTTTTTGCTTTACTGAGATAGTAGATGACATTTGCCACTCATCAGATTCTATGGAGAGGGAATGGGGAGGAGCTAAAGGCGGACATACACATTCTGCTGCACGTTCTCCTGAAATGCTAATTACAGGGGTTGTTCTCTCCTGGGAACAAAATTTCTTTCATTAATTTCATTTAATATATTTGGGGCTAAAAATATTTTTTTCAATTTAGTTTTATTAAAAATGTAGCAAAATTTTGCTTTTATAGATTTTATTTCCTTGCCCATTTAAGCTAGATGTGTTCTGTGGTCATAAATCAGCTTAGAGGAGCTCAAAATAGACAGACAATAGACAGACAAAAGAATGAATTGCCTGACAGATTCTCAGATAACTCATTCTGCAGCCAGCAATAGACAGTACTGTACAAAACAAAGGCTATAGAAGGCAAATGATGCAATATTTTTTAATGAAACACAATTCCAAAAGGATTCCATTATTTTTTTCAATTTTAAACAAAAATATATGCATTCAAGTAAGAGAAAAAAATAGTCCCCACTGGTGAACAAACCATTTAAGGAAGATTCTCTACTCAATTCTTAAATAGTAACTGTTTTAATGTTTCTTAATTGAAAAGTCAAGATAAGATACTTTGTTAAATATCTTCACTGGTAAAATTCTGTCTGCAGAGAGACAGATGCAGACACAGACACAGACATGCTGCTTCAAATTCACTTGAAAGGATAGTGACCCTTTAAAGGTTTTATTGTTTACTAAATATTTGGCCTGGAATCTGGACAATGCTCATATATAAACCTTTCCTAAGTGTGTGAAAACAAATAATTGTTTTATAGAAAGGGGTTGTCCACTACTAGGACAACCCCTTTTAAACTAAATGTTCAGCCCCACTAAAATAATAAAGACTATACTCAACCCCCATGCCATGCCATCGCTGTTCTAGCGGTGTCAGCACTCGCAGTCTCTGGGCTGTGATGCTGTAGAATGACATCTGATACCCGGCACTCAATCAGCGCTGGTGTCACTGTCTCCACCTTCTGACAAACTCAACATGAAGAGGAAGTCCAGACTGCAGCTGATCCCTGGCTTCCTCTTCATGTTCAGTTTGTACGAAGGTGGGGACAGTGACATCAGCGCTGATTGGGCACCGAGCATTGAATGTCATTCTACCGCATCACAGACCCGGGGAGAGCGAGAGCCGAAACCACATGAACGGTGTCGGCACGGGAGGTTAGTATAGGTTATATAATTTTAATCGGGCCGAACATTTAGTTTAAGAAGGCGTTGTCCTAATAGTGGAAACCCCTTTAAACACTAATTAGGCAAGAATCATATTTGCTTTGCACTAGGAACATTAGCAGTTACCGGCGGCACCCTAGGTCTCTGGAGAGAATGCATCAACTATGGTATTTTAAATAATTAATCCAGATGGTGCTACATATTTTTTCCTAATCAATTTTTATTTGCACATAAATATTGGAGCTGCCACTTTGTCTTAGCATTTGTTAACAG
>VIAB01003350.1:77995-88408 GCA_009801035.1 Oophaga pumilio
CGGGCATTCTTAATTTTCCCCTTTAAGTCCCTTTGTCTCAATTTCAGTTTCTTAGTATCCTTCATTTACCATCACTATCATCATCATCCCTAGGGGAAAAAATGGTTATCAGATGCATCATTACTCAGTAAAGCATTGTCAGGTAACACATACAGTTTCCCGTCATCATCATCATCTGCATTAGCATCACCCTTATTATCAGATTGGGGAAGGGTGTCATGGACGTAATATGCAACCATCCTCCCCAAATCAGTCCCCAATAAAACGTCAGTGGGCAAGTTATTGGTCAACCCCACCTCCTTCACCCCGCTCCTGGCACCCCAATCAATAAAAACCCGGGCCATCGGCAAGGGACAGCGGACACCCCCAATCCCGGTGACAGTCAGGGTTTTCCCCGGAATAATCTCTTCAGGGTCCGCCAGTTTGGATCGGATGAGGGTTCGTTGAGCCCCGGTGTCCTTGAGGCCTCTAGCGAGATGGGCCCCCATGCGGACGTGCTGTACATTGTCATCGACCAACCCAACCACCCCACCCACCAAAAGAACCACTGCATTAGGCCTGGAGGCCTTGGCTGGGGGGTTCTTATGCTTCTCCGGACAGTTGGCGCTGATATGACCAGTCCGTTTGCTGGAAAAACACTGGCGAAGGTCAGTGGTAGGTCTGGTGCTGTTGGCAACGGGGATAGGGCCTCCGGTGTGTCGGCTGGCAGGGGCACTGGGGTTGGTTGCAGGCTTACCGCCTTTCCAGCTGGCGGTGACTGGCTTCCGCCCGCCCGATTTTCGGCGCTGCTTTTGCCACAGCTTTCGGCTCTCTGTCCATCACAAACTGGTGGACCTCAACTGGGCAAAGATGTAAGAACTGGTCTTTGATCATCAGGTCCCACAGCTGTGTAAAGGTGGTCACTGACAGTCCTTGGGTTCACTGGTCAAAGTGGGTCCCGAGTCCATGTGCCACATCGCCGTAGCTGTCGTGTGGGCCACATTGGAGGTTCCGGAACTTTCTACGGTAAACCTTAGGTGTAAGCTGGTACTTGGTTATCAGAGCCTGCTTGTTGGCCTCATAGTCTTCATATTGGTCTGGGGTAAAGTACCTGGCCCATTGGTTCGCAGTCAGCTGGTACTGTCTGCAGTCTATTTCAAAGGCACGCAGAATAGTGTCCAAGTCCCCGTCTTTTTCCATCACGGGAATGTGCTCTGGCCGCGGTTTCGGAATCTGAGCACTGCTGGGCTCACTACTCCGTGCTGTGGAGGGTACTACCCCTAGCTGGGCCATCTGCAGTTCATGGGCCCTTGGAGCATGGGCCTCCCGCTTGGCCCTCTCAGCCTCTTTCTGCTTGGCCTCTCGCTGCTCAGCTCTCTCTTGAGCTTGCTGGATCAGCTGCAGACATCTGTCCTGATCGTCTTGTGAGCATTGTTGCAGAGCCAACTGCAGAAATCTGTCCATGCTACCTCGGCTGCAAGTAGGGTCAGCCCGCACCAGCTGGACCTCTGGTTCGGTAATGTCCATACTTTGGCTGGTCCCAGCCCCCACTGGGCTCTGGGCACGGTCCTAACTCTCTTCCTATTTCACCAGATCCGTGACCATTTGTTTTTTGTTTTTGCCTGTGTAATCAATCTGCTTCAATGTGCACAGGGCGATAAGAGTGTCCTTGGACTGCTGCCAATAATAGACTGCTCCCAGCTTAACCATGGTTGCCAAATAAAAAATAGGACAGAAGAGCAAAGAGAAACAGAGGGGGTAATCGCAAGTACACACTATTGTCTCAGGACTAATAAACACTGAGTTTGTTCTCCAAAACTTTTGCTGCAGGGTCCCCGCAAGAACCATGCAAGTTTTTAGTGAGAGGAATGATTGCTCAGACCAAATCACTAATGCTCTATGATCCCACTGCTCTGCCACCAATATGTGATGAACGGGCCCGGGGGATACGGTATATGATCCCACCGCTGCCACTAAATGTGAGCAAAAATATCTAAATCGCAGGGGGATATATTTAGTTATCCCACCTCTGCCACCAATATGTCACCAACTGCAGGGATTTATGTATATCCCACTTTCCAGTTCCGCTTTGGAACTCGCAGCTCTACGGCGCCCGCCTTACCCTCAGGTCATTCAGGGACCTGCACCTAGGATAAGTAGTCAACAGACGGGCCCCCTGGATGTGTAATGGCTATTGGGCATGCTGCAGCGAGGGAAATATAACTACTCCCAGCCACAGCCAGGCAATACGCTTATAAAACCAGTTCCGTCACTGCCAGCTTTACCCAACAAGCCCAGAACACACTTTTATGCAACCAGCCTCTAGTTCTAGAATGTGGGGCAGGGGCCACCCCAATTAGTAGCGTCGGCTTGATTTAGCACAGAGGTCGTGGGGGTACGTTATAGACCAAGACGAAACGAAGCTAGTAATTTTATTGATTTTACTCCAAAAAGGTAGGCAGTGTTTACAAAAGGTATAAAAGATATTACAAAGGTACACAATTGAAATATGTGCAAACGATTACAAAATAACAGGGATTAAAAGAAAAAAACACTTACAGTTGCTTAAGTCATTTCATAGCAGACCATGCGGTGCGGGGGGAGGGGCGATACATCGAAGTGCATCACAGAGCCTCTCTGCATGAGGTTTCCAGGGCAAAAGCTGCTGCTAAATGAGCTTACACTATCTTATACCCCCTGGTCGTGACATCACTGAGGTGGGTGGAGCTATCGAAGCACTCCCCTTTTTAAAAATGCCTAATAGCTCAGAAGTATCATATCTCGGGGAGGGACCCTCGTATAGCGACAAAGTATCATCTTACTCAGCATGGCATTGGCTTTCATTTAAGTCCAAACACGGAGTGCCTGTATGAACCTCTCAAGTAGGAAACTACAGGGTGGGTAGCTCTATCGAAGCTCATCTCAAATATGTAACTTTCATACTTATAACACCAACTGGGGTCAAGATATGCACTAATAGTTAGATCTTAACTCAACTCTATCTTAGACAACAGAGCACATGTTTCAGACAAAGGACTGGTTTCTGCTAATTAACACATTCCTGAGGGAGGGGTAGGAGGGGTTTAGTATTATACAGGCAGGCAGAGGGGGAGAGAGCTTGCAGCCTTGACAGGGAGGAAGAAGGAGTGGGGGTCAAATGCCCACAGCGCGTGTAGCAGAGCTCAGTGTGTGTGTGAATGGAAAGTTCTAGAAAGGTACTTTGAAGGTGAGCATTTTCGTAGTATCATTACAACAACAGAAACCAGTTTGTTCGCTGAAGGGTTGGAGTATTGAGTGTTTTCAGACAACAGTGAAGCATAATGGAGGTTCCTTGCAAGTTTGTGACTGGATTTCAGCAAATGGTTTTGGGATTTGGTCAGGATTAGTGGTATCCTCAATGTTGAGAAAAACGGACAGATACTTACACATCATGCAATACCATCAGGAAGGCGTCTGGCTCCAAATTTATTCTGTAGCACCTTATAAGATGTTTACACATGGTAGCAATGTAAATCAAAATAGGATAACCATGTTTGAATAAGAGGACTATACAGACCTATCATCACACTACCAATACAAATCCAGAAAAAGATGATAATATGGTCAATACTATTCAACCAAAATGGCTTTATTATTAAAAAGAGATTGTGAAACACACAACAATCATTACACACTACATGTGTGCTGTGCAACGAGGAGCACAGACCTGGAACTATAATCAGTGATATTATATATCATACCGTGCCTATATATAATTTGTCAAACACAAATACGTACTACTCCATTTAGATAAAGACAACAGGTATAAATAACGCTCTGGCTCCTGGACACTGACTGCGCTCCTTTTGTCAGTAATGACCACCGTTATATTATGATACTCCCGTTATGTGATCCTTTGGGATTGGTGCAAAATTGCCTAGGGGGGGTTTCGTGGGTCTTGTCGTTTAGTTTAGCAGGAAGATATTGTTATTAGCAGGAAGATATTGTTATTTATACCTGTTGCCTTCATCTATATGCAGTAGTATGTATTTGTGTTTGACAAATTATATATAGGCACGGTATGATATATAATGTCACTGATTAAAGGTCCAGGTCTGTGCGCCTCGTTGCACAGCACACATGTAGTGTGTAATGATTGTTGTGTATTTCACCACTCTATCACCTGTGTCTATTTGAATTTTAATAATAAAGTCATTTTGATTGAATAGTATTGACCGTATTGTCTCCAAATTTATTGTGCAGCAGTCCAATGATCCCAAATATATAGTTATGTCTTTAATGACTATCTCCATTGTAAAGAAGAACCTGAGGAAGAGTCCTGAAAGTGATGATATGACCGCATGGATCCCTGATCTTAACATCAAGTTTGTCTTGGATTGCAAGAAGGATTTGTGCAAGTCAACATCATCAGATGATCTGTGGTTGGTTCTCCTAGATTTGTGGAACAACCACCCAAATACTAAATTGATTTAGATTTTGCTTTTCTTCACTTTGCATTTTGTTGACTGATAAAGATAAATTAATAACACTTCTATTTTTGAAAGCATTCTTATTTTCTCCACACCTACTAAAAGGTTTGCACAGTACTATACGGTAGATGCAGCCTGTGATTATTGCCGCCTAAGTGCAATACTTTACATTTATCAACATCAAACTTCCTCTCATCTCTTATAATGCCTTACAAAATTTGCACACCACTGATGTCAAACTTACTGGCCAGTAGTTGCCTGGATCCATCTTCTTGAATATTGGTGCCACCTAGACCATCTTCCAATCTTGTGACATTGACTCTATTACAAGAGAGTCTCAGAAGATGAGCTACATCACCTGTTATTTACTGAGCTCAACTTCCTCAAAACGCATGGATGGATACCATTTGTCCTGTGATTTTTATCAATATTTTATTTGTTCAGACACATCTGTACTTCTTGTTAAGTTGGTTTTATTCTGTAGTGAACCTTGTTTGCTACCTTGCTGAATGATATCTAATGAAAAGTATGTGTTGAAGATATTCCCTTCCCTTTGTCCCTTACAATTAAATTCCATTCATATGATCATATTTTAGATAATTGCTAAAATATTATTTTTTCTTTTTAGCATTAATATCTTTTAATGTCATTGGTGATTTGTTTTTCAGCAGCTAACTTTGCTAGCTTGTTTTCTTTGTCACTACTCTTAAGGATATGTTCAGTATTTGGTCAGTATTTTGCGTCAGTATTTGTAAGCCAAAACCAGGAGTGGGTGATAAATAGAGAAGTGGCAAAGTGTTTCTATTATACTTTTCCTCTGATTTGTTCCATTCCTGGTTTTGCCTTATAAATACTGATGTAAAATACTAATCAAATACTGAACGTATGAAAATATCCTTAGGTTTCATGCAGAAGTTTATTTTTCATGTGCGTCTTCAGTGTCCCATCCTTGTGCTGTCGTGATTAACATTGTAATCAATAGGAAAAGCTTTGCAATTTATTTATTTTTTCATATGTGAAATTTAATGATAACAAACTGACACATGGACCAATCACTGATGAAATTCGAATCCAAAACACTGATGACACCAGCATGAGGCCTTAAAGGGAATCTGTCACCTATTTTTTTGCATATAAGCTGCAGCCACCGCCATCAGGGACTTATCTACAGCATTCTATAATGCTGTAGATAAGCCCCGATGTTACAAGAAAGATAAGAAAAACAAGTTATCTTATACTCACCGGGGGGGAGTGCTCTGTCCTCAACAGGGCAGATAAAGTAAGCCTGCGCAGGAGTGCGACAGAAGCAAGGAGGAGGACATTATCGCTAGAAGATGGGAGGCGCCGGAACGCGACGCCCATCGGACCGGACCAGACCCCCGTGTGAGTATAATATAACTCGTTTTTCATATCTTTCAGGTTACATCGGGGGCATTATAGAATGCTGTAGATAAGCCCCTAATGGCAGTGGCTGCAGCTTATGTACGAAAAAATAGGTGACAGATTCCCTTTAAGCAGTTTCCAGAATTTACTATGTAAAGGTAATGGGCTTGGTCTACTCTTTAAACCTCATTCACCCTTCAAATGTGATTGCATTTTTTTTTTTTTTTTTATAATTATAAATCTGTTTATTTTAATGAAAATGGAAGAAAAACACTGAAAGATATAAAAGGCGTAACTGCAGACTTGGGAAAGGCTGACATGAAGAGCAGTGACAATGTAATCTGCAAAATACCCAGATCACATGGCCAAAAGTCTCTGTATGCCACTGCAACAATGGAATATAATGCAAGCGAATGTGATTGCATTGTGACTAACAAGTATCAAAAAATCCAACAGGATCCTAAGCTTTGCGACTTCCTTGTGAGTTGAGATGTGATCCTATTTACTTGAGCTATCCTATGTAGCCACAGCCTAAATTACACATTTTTGGAGACTCTCTGCTCCTTTATAGTTTCTTACTTTGTTAGCAAAGTATGGAAATTGGCATTAAGAAACCCTACATTTATTACGCTTCAGATTTTGGGCAATAGTGGTTTGAACTTTCAGTAATTTCCGAGAGCGCCATTGTAGATACCTATTTAGCATTTATTTCTGCTCCTGGTTTGTAGTTACTGTGTTGTAAAGTGGTGATTCCTGGAGTATACCATCTGTGGACATTTATAACATAACCATTGGCTATGTTTTTAATGATGGCTCAGTTGGGGTCTTATCTGTGCTACTTTCAAGAACAAGGGTACCTGGTATTACACTATAATAATGAATGAGAAATGTGCAAACAGATTGTCACCAATTAGGTGCCAAATAATGGACTTTTTATGGTATATCGAATGTATATGCCATAAATACAATATATCTATTGGGAAATCGTCTTTAATTTCTTAGTAGTACTATGCTGCCTGTCTTTTTGTTTCTGCTAATACATCTTTATCCTTTCTTTTCTCTGCTGCCTTTTCTCTATCTACTGCATTTTGTTTCTTCACCCTATCCAATCTCTACCATTCCTGATCTCATACTAATGGTCCACCCACTTGTAACTTCTTTTGTTTTCCCGGTCAATCCTCTACCCCTTTCTCATTACAATATTTGTTTTATTTCTGTTCTCCTCTAAATCTTCGCAATCTTTTCCCCTTCATTTATCCCTTTGTTTCTTGTTTTTTTTTTCTTTCCACTTTTCCTCCTTAACATCTGTGCCCCCTTTCGCTGTCTTTCTGTCTTTGGGATCACCGGTAGATCCGGATAAACAGAGAAGTGAGTATCAAGCTTGTGATCCTATTGTCCATCTCCCATAACCAGGTGCTTTATCGCCCTGGGATAAAGAGTAGAGGATTGACACTTATATTTAGCATCTTCTCTTTCCAGAAATGTATACATTCTATTATATGAGTTAATTATAAACAGCTTCCCAAAAACCCTAGACCTTCTCAGCCTACTTTCCTCTTTGGTCGCCCTCTGTCTTTTTACCTTGCCTTATTCCTTTCTTATGGCCCGCTGTATATTATGTTTCTCATGTATCATTATCCTTTCCCTTTCTACCATATCAGTTTTCCATTTTTTCCCTCTAAACTTGCTCTGCACATCATTTTATTCACTTTTCCATGAAAATACATGTTTCGCCGAAGGCTGGTAATCTCGCTAAAAACTCCTGGACCTTTCGCTGGGGTCACACTTGCGAGTGCAATGCGAGAAACTCATGCGAGTCTCTCGCCTAAATACCCGGCACTGCAGCCGGCAGTCAGACCGGAGTGTGCGGCTGCATGTATTTCTACGAAGCTGAACCCTCCAGTACGAGTGCCTGCGGCAGTGCCGGGTATTGAGGCGAGAGACTCGCGTGAGTTTCTCGCATTTCACTCGCAAGTGTGACACCGGCCTAAGGTTTCCAATCTGCTTAACTTTAAATTTGGTTGATAAGTTTTTCTACTGTTGCCTTCAGACACAAGGAGCTCTTCTTGAGAAGGTTTCTTTCTGCTTCTCATGTCACCCATAATTTCCTCACTTCTGCCATTCTATTCTCCAGTCTTGTTTCTGGACTGTGGTTGTCCTGTTACAGGTTGATGGCTTAAGGACTAATTGATGCACACACCATTTGTCTGTCTTCCCTAATCCTATGTCCCGTCTCCTTTTTTTGTGGATGAACAGTGCTTGTCAAAATGCATGATGGGAATGTTACAGTGGATATGACAAGAAAACCATTTACATATATTTCTTTATTTTTTTTTTAGGGTTATCATAGATCCAATCACTTCATTGCAACACAAGGTGAGTAAGTCAATTACTGCAAGGCCACCTATTTCCTTCATATGGCAGATATTGGCTTTTTAAAAAAGGTTTTTCAAGCCATCAACATCCGATCAGTGTGGCCCGTCTCTGTTAGCTGCTAGATGGGGCTACTGCTTTTAGCAACAGTGCTGCAGCTTCGTCTGATCATTTTCAGTCTACTGTACATAATATTATTAACAAATTGGGAAGAAACCCAAATAAACCCTCACCATAAAGCCCTAAAATGTAACTTTTATTTTTGAAAGCCAGTGTCACATCCCTTGATGATGCTGCAAATGTGGCGAAACATGTTGGGGGGACAAGTGCGTTAAATTTCTGTGTCCTATTCTGCCAAATAGGTGTTACCCATTAAATATAAGAAATTGAGCATCAAGCACTTTAATGACAATAAATGTAGGCAAATTAGGGACCTATTTTTATACTCTAGCAATTTTTAATATTTATATAATAATAAAATTTTAATTTTAGGGCTTTATAGTGAAGGTTTATTTGGGTTTCTTCCCAATTTGTTAATAATGGATGCATCCCTCCAAAGCTTTGTTCTAGCCTCAAATTTGGATTTTGTTATGTAGTCTACATAGTAGTATCTGTTCAGGGTGCTCCATTGAAGCTAACAGGACAAAGCTGCTACTGTGGTCTGTGAAGGTTTCTTTGTGTGTGAATCTTTGGTATAGTAACTGGCTTCCATTTACATATTGCAGCACCCTTTGTCTATTTTAATAGTGTTGCTCATCCTCAATTGTTTTTCTCTCAAAGTTGCTATGTCCATCATGTCCACCATTACTGTATATAGAAGGCATACAGTTCATTGTCAGGTTACCAAGAGTTGGACTCCTACCAGTCAGGTATTGATGGGCTGTCAATGAACCTTGAAAACCCTATTAAAGACACCATGATATGTTTTTTGTGAGACCATTATTGTTTCCCAGAATCATATAGTTTATTATTAATTTTCATCATGCAGTCACCAATCTTATGCAGAAAATTCTCTAATTAAATCTAATAAGCAACCTAATTATTGCGTTAATATCGTTATGTATCTGGTTTCTCAGGACAACCGGCGCTAAGAACCTCACATTAATAACAATCAAAACATTCTACTTTTACAAGAGCTGATATGATAATGCATTATCTTGTTATTAGAACTGGGGAGCAAGTGATTAATTATTATGGAAATATTATGCAAACATATGAGCAGCATAGTTTGTTACAATGATGGGCTTCTGGGAACTAAGTCATTCACTGGATTGGACAGCCTTTTTACATGCGGGATGATTATATGTCTGGACGGTTGCATAGTTTTTGTCAAATATTTTTTTTGTGATAAATATTGCTTTCAGTCATATTAATTAGTGCATCTGTAGCTTCTCAATCTTGAGTCATATGAATGAGATTTCCAGTGCTTTGTTTTGCATTGTTTAGAAGCTCTGGAGCGTACAAAAATCTGTGTCAAACGTCCAATTCAATACCATTTTAAGGACAATAGTGAGAGGCATTGGTTTACTAAGAAACAACCTTGCTGCAGGTAGAACAGAAACAAAATACCATTAAGAGACTGACCAACTGCACCACATTGATGATAATGACAAAAGTCACTTTTCGAGGTCACTGTTTTTGAATCCTGATAATCCTACCTTGAATGTTGCTTAAGGTACTGTCACACTAAACGAGATCGCTAACGAGATCACTAATGAGTCACCGATTTCATGACGCGGTAGCGATCTCGTTACCGACGCAGCTGTGTGTGACATGTAGCAACGATGTGGCCCCTGCTGAGATGTCGTTGATCGCTTATGAACGTTCTGAGCCGTTTTTTGGTCGTTGGTGTCCCGCTGGTGAGCCTGAATCACTGAGTGTGACTCCCTTTATGAACGACTTCACCAGCATCGCAGGTGGGACTAGGTTTTCCCAACGACCACAGAGGTCATTATACAGATCGCTGATGAGTTGTGTTTGGAATCTAACTAGCGATCACATAGAGATCGCACCAGCGATCTCGCCAGGTTGTGTCGTTGTCGTGATCGCTGGTGCGATCGCTAAGTGTGACAGTGCCTTTAGTTGCAAAGGTAGATCAAGCCTAAACTTCTGCAAGTATTCATTGCCTATGGAAATGTAGGAGCTAACTAACTTTTCTACTAAAGCGTTTACCATATATACTCGAGTATAAGCCGACCCGAGTATAAGC
>VIAB01003350.1:89475-102407 GCA_009801035.1 Oophaga pumilio
AGTAAGAAAATGTGCACTTATATAAAACAGATGTGTACAGTAAGGTAATCTGTCAGCAGGTCTTTGCCGTGTAATCTGAGGACAGCATGAGATAACAGCTGAGACACTAAATTCAGCGATGTGTCACTTTTAGAGCTATAAGCTGTTGTTTACATACAATGAAAGTTTTATTACCAGGAGATAATCACTGCTGGACTACAGCAATAGGTGAGCTCTAGACCGACCACACCCACTCCTCTGATAAGCAGCTCACTGTCAATATAGACAATGTACATAGAGAGTCTGGTGTGGGCGGGGGCAGCTTTCTCAGCTTTGCTGTATGCTGCATCTAAAAGTTCTGATTGTGCCACAACTGCTGCACCCAGTAATCTAAGTGATACATCGTTGGAATCAGGGTCTCATTTCCTACATTATGCTGCTCTCAGATTAAATAGCAAAAACCTGCTGATGGATTTCCTTTAAAAGCCTAACCACATGTGCTAACTGCCAACCCAACACATTGACCATTTTGGAATCTTTGTCTGGAACCACTTCCAAGTGACAATGGGTAAATAATTTAGTCAGTGTAGGTTTTTTTTCCTCGATCCCAATACAGTGGTCATAAATTACTTACTTTTATTTCTTTAATTTGGAGACTTGCCATTATTTTGTTACTTGTGTAAAGGCATTTACCGTACCTTGTTTCCAATATGTGGGCACAGAAATAAATTACTTAGACTGTACATAAGGCATTGTCAGTCTCAGCTTCCAACACTTCTGTATATGTCGTGGCAGAGGGTGAAGGATTTGAGTTGACTTTAGAATTTTCAGGTTTTAAGTGTTTTTAGACTTTCCAAAAATAAGAAGTAAAATGTAAATCCATATTTCTTGTTACAAATTATTATTTTTTATATATAACTGAAACGCTACAGGTCCAAAGCAGGACATGATCTATGACTTCTGGAGGATGGTTTGGCAAGAACACTGTTCAAGCATAGTGATGATTACCAAACTCGTGGAAATTGGAAGGGTAAGTGTATTTATACACTAGCCACATGTGGTGGGATTATATCTTCAGAAACCGAGGTCAATTTAACAGAAAAAAAAGTAGATATCTTAGCTCTAGGATTTCTCTGCTAGAGCTGTTCTTACATGTTCCTGGTTAATTAGTACACGGTAATTAGAAACTGCTTACACATGCTGGGGTGATGGGGACATGTCCAAATTCTCTATGGCATGCATACATCCAAGGACATCAAGCCAGCTCATAGTGCACAGGTACACCCCCATGACTGCCTTATTGTTGGTAAAACAATTAGACTGTCTTATTATTGTAAAAGTATAATAAAGAGTGTTTGCAAAAAAGCGCAATAGGGTCTTAAGATTATTATTAACCAAAAGCAACACGTATGTTAGTAGGGAGTGCTTGCTCAGCTGATGGGGTTGTGTAACCACAACAATTTCAAGGCTTTGGCCAATTGTGCGGCATTGAGCGGGGGGTTGGACACGATGACCCTTGAGGTCCCTTCCAACTCTAACATTCTAAGATTCTGTCTTAAGTGTTTTTTCTGCGCAGTTGGTGGAGTCCCACAGGACAGGTCTAGAACACACGAGGGTTGAAGACGTGGTGGAGTCCCACAGGACGGATCCAGAACACACAAGGGTTGAAGACATGCGGTTTTATTATCGACGCATTTCGAAGTTATCAAACCTCTTCCTACAATCTGTACTTGTATCCTGAGGAACAAGTTTGATAACTTCGAAATGCGTCAATAATAAAACCGCATGTCTTCAACCCTTGTGTGTCCTGGATCCCTCCTGTGGGACTCCACCACATGTCTTCAACCCTTGTGTGTTCTTTATCCGTCCTGTGGGACTCCCACAGCAGCGCAGAAAAGCGTCTTAAATTTTCTTTACACTAAAAGTGTCAGTCACTTGTAAGCACACACACCACTGATAGAGCAGATTGTGCCAGTGAGCTGCCTATTACTGTCCATGCATGCATTATTTGAACCTAATGGCTCCCTTTAATTTATGCCGTCTTGTCATATTAGCTAGAAGAGAAAGGGTTAACCCTTTTGATAGAACAGCATATAGATCTTTGTGTAATCTTTTCCTGCTGCGGGAGACTTGCAGAACATTGATTAGTCCCAATACTCGAATGCATAATGTGTCTGCAGCTATAGAGAAGTGCCATTTATTGGTAGATTATGAATTGGACTATCCTTTAGGCAAACAAGAAACAGCAAAACAGAGCAAATGTTTGCTATTTCGGATGTATTTTTCTTGCTTTGTTTGCGGGGTTTGCCATAGATATGTGTTACCTTGTTGGAAAACACAGTTGTTATTGCTGTGAACTGGATTGTTCTCTGCTAATATGATTAGTATTGTCGCTGTGTCGCACTGACGGGTAATTAAGAACAATGTTCCTTACATCAGATCATTTGTTAAATTGTGTTTTCTCGTAAATCTCCATTAACTGTAATGATTTTGTTTGGTCTCTGCTGGTCTAATTTTCCCTTCTCATTAACACTCTTCCTTCAGCACCCTACCAAACTGTGCTGATGTGAACGCATTGTAATTAGTTTACCCTCTTTATCACTGTGCGTCTCACATTGCATCCATCACACAGTCATGGGCCTAACATACTTCGCAAAGAGCAGGCCCCTTATTTTCGGCTGGATAGACTCCATGTGTCTCCTAAGCATTTTTTTCATCCCTTTTCCACCTTCCTGAAGAAACATATGCTGAATTCTAGGTACATTATTTTTGTTGTTACCACCCTGAGCACAGGCTATAGATACATTTTACTCCGCAGGGACAGAACAGACATTTTGTTCGATATTCACATCTATCTATGTCAGAGTTTCACATTTATCTCCTTAGCTCCCTCATAATATGCTGTATATATACGTATATCGTTAAGATATTTTTTCTTGCATATCCCCATGATATAACTTTCACTTGAGCTTTGGCCTACAGATTTCACATGCATTGACATTTATCTGTCATTTAAAGGGATTTATAGAGCATTAAAAAACATGACTGATTTCTTTCAAAAACTGCGCCATACTGATCGGCAGGTTGTGTGTGGTATTGCTGCTGAGCCCTATTCAATAAAGCTTGAAGGGATTGTGTAGGGAAAACAAGTCATCACCTGTTCTCAGGATAGGTGATAACTTGCTGTTCGATGGGTCACCTGCAGCGAACGGCAGATTGGGTAATTTGTATCCCCATTTTTTTCACCATTACAAAATGGAGTGGCAAGTCGGGAGCCCGACCGCTGCTTCATTCATTCATTGTCTATGGGGATGACCGTAAAAGCTGAAGGAATGAATGGAGCTGCTTTTGAGCATGTACACTGCCGCTGCATTTTAAAGAGGATGAAAGTGCCCTGTTCTAATTACCTATACTTGGGATAGTTGATAACTTGTATTCACTGGACAACCCCTTAAAGAAGCACTCCACTTAATGCTTTTATTCCTTAAAGGTACGCAAACAATAATTTAGTGTCAGTGTGTTGATATGCTCTCCGATCATTGTCTTCTGCAGTATCCTGTGCCATGCCAATACACTTCTGAGTCTCGTGACGGCAATTCAGACTCTCCAGATCACACAGGGGTCTATATTTGAGCCAGGAGTCTCATTTACAATATAAGCCTATGGCTTCTCGTGCACATATGAGAAGAAAAAGCGGCGCTCACTACATTCTTGCTTAAAAGTCCTTTATTCTGAGGAATTACATATTCGTGCTGTATACAGGATGTGGTAGATCGGCTCACTCGGCTGCACACGGAGGTAGTAAATGGAACACTGCATCTTTAAGGGTGCACTTGGTTTATTTAGTACATCATAAACCAAGGTATTAAGCAATAAAAAATAAACACGGCCCTCTGGGCAAAAACAGCAAAAATAAAACAGTTGCACTTTCGTGCAGTCCTTGCACTAGTGGAGGTCAGCCACTCAGGATTAACAATGTTCTTGCACAAGCACTATGTGTGTAAACACTCTCCTGGTGTGCTCTCCAGGCCCTCAACAGCACAGACTAACCCTGGAGTTCATCTATTTAAAGCCAGACCATGTGACTCTCGATCATGTGACTGATCACATGATCTTGACATCACACAGGTCCTTTCAGGACTCTACATGTGGAGATACGGTGTACCCCCTCCCATCCGCTCTATGGAGGTCCACTAAAACCAGCCCATGACATAATTCTCATTCATACTCTCCACACGTAGTGTGCTGGAGGAAACTACTCTGGTTTTCTATCACTGATGCCATCATGCGCAGTGACACATATCTCCCCTCCAGCACTTCAGTGACTATCACAAGGGGTACTGGGTGGGAGAAAGAATGGACGACGGCCGTTTCTCATCTTCACAACGCTTCTATGGGTCCATATGGTGTCTCATTGTGATGCTCCATAGACGTATACTGTGCGAGCCACTTTTGAGTCACACACAGTGTGTAGCGTGATCCGGAGACTGAATTACCGTCAGGGGACTTGGAAGAGGATTGGAATGGTGCTAGATAGTGGAGAAGACAACGATCGGTGAGTATATTAACACACTGACACTACACTACACGAATATGTACATAGATCTAAGGAGAAAAAAATGAACATGTTTCTTTAAAGGGAATCTGTCACCCTAAATTGGCGGGATATTTAAATGATGGCAGTCAGGTCAGATGGGCGGTGTTTTGGGTACTTGTCTTAACATGTTATTCGCCGCTGTCTCCATTATTTCTGGGAATTGTAGTCGTTGCCCTCCATATAACGCACCTGCGCATTGCAATCTGCGAGCAAGCATACTGCACGTGCGCAATTCAAGATTGCAATGCGCAGGCGCGTTATATGGAGGGCAACGACTACAATTCCCAGAAATAATGGAGACAGTGGCGAACAACATGTTAAGGCAAGTACCCAAAACACCGCCCATCTGACCTGACTGCCATCAGTTAAATATCCCGCCAATTTAGGGTGACAGATTCCCTTTAACTACAATACCAGGCACAGTTCCTGGATAGATATGGTGATGGAAGGAAGCAGTCATTTTATTCATCTGCTTAAGATGTTGCTTAGAAAAGTTTTCTTTTTTTTAAGCATTAATATTTGTCCTGATATAACAGTATTTTACATAATAGAGATCAGACAGATTGCTTTGGCTTGTGATAGAGAAGAATGAGCTGAACAAATAGCAAACAGATCTATTTAAACTTTTTAGCAGAGTTTGTTAAGCTTGATATGTATTATTTTATTTTCTAAATCTCTGTTACATCTGAGCCTATGTGACATTCCGGCAGTCAGAGAGCTCAGCTTTTCTTAGTGGCTCTTGCTGTCAACTCGGGCAGAGCGTTGAGCTCAGTTTTTGGCCGCATTGCTGTCAATGTGATGTCATCTCTGGGGACAATAACAGACACCATGAGCTGCAGTTGGGACCTAGCGCTGGACTCGGGAAGGATGGGCAAATCACAGTTTTTGGTGCAAGGGTTTTACGAAAAGCGGAAAGCCTCTGTAATGATATGTTCTCTGTATGCGTGGAACAATGTATTTTAGAAGGAGGCCATCAATATGCCAATTTTTTTGCCGTTTGAGAATTGGTATGTCTCATGTGCACCATATTATTTCATCCTATGCGCAGGTGAAATGCAGTAAGTACTGGCCAGATACTGCCGAAACATATGGAGATATCCGTATTACTTTGCTTAATGCAGAAACCCTGTCAGAGTATACGGTTAGGACACTTGCTATGGAGCGGGTGAGTGACAACAAAACTTATGTGCGCCAAGTAATTGGATGCTTTCTTCTGTTTCTAATAAAGTAAATCTGATTTTTTTAGCGAGGTTATACTGCCAGACATGAAGTAAAGCAGTTTCACTTCCTTTCTTGGCCTGAGCACGGCGTACCCTTCCATGCTACAGGGCTACTTGCCTTTATTCGCAGAGTGAAGTCTTCTACACCGCCTGATGCTGGACCAGTTGTGGTGCATTGTAGGTCAGTAGTGTCAGGTGCCCCATTGTGGCTTTAGTCTGGGTTTGTATATTCAGTTAACCTATTGTCCATCTTCTGATAGCTCTGGAGCTGGCAGGACAGGATGCTACATTGTCTTGGATGTGATGTTGGACATGGCGGAGTGTGAAGGAGTGGTTGACATTTACAATTGTGTCAAAACGCTGTGCTCACGGCGCATCAACATGGTGCAAACTCAGGTAAAATGGCTGGAATGGTGCCGTAAAGTGAAATGCATTTCAGTGGAGAAAGTCACTGTGATTAACAGTGTGTGATATGTTGATGTGTTCAGTGTTTCTTAATGTTTCCAGGAGCAGTATGTTTTCATCCATGATGCCATCCTTGAGGCCTGCCTTTGTGGTGACACAGCTATACCGGCATGTGACTTTAGGCAAACGTACAAGGAAATGCTACAGATAGACACACAAAGTAACTCCACACACCTGAGAGATGAATTCCAGGTACTGCTGCTTGTATTATTGATATCTACTTAAAGAAATCTGTCAGCATGTTTTTACTACCCCATCTGAGAGCCGCATGATGTAGGGATAAAACCCCTGATTCCAGGGATGTGTCAGTTGCTGAGCTGCTTGCTGCAGTTTTGATAAAATCCCTGTTTTATCTGCTACGGATTTAACAGTTCTCTGAATGCTGAGCTTTGTATAACCCCGCCCACACCACTGATTGGCAGTTTAATGTGCATAGGCACAGTGGTGGGGGTGGGGTTATGCAGAGCTTATGAATATGGTGGACTTAGGTTTACTAGTTCTCTAGTGATATGCTTATACTGATAAAACAGTGATTTTATCAAAACTATTACATAGCTGTAATCAGGGTCTCTAGTTCTACATTATGCTCCTCTCAAATTAGGTGGGAAAAATCTGGTTACAGATTCCCTTTAATTTGTTCTCCTTGGTAACTCCTGTGCCATTTCTCCGCAGACGTTAAATTCAGTGACAGCTCAACTTGGTGTAGAGGAGTGCAGTGTCGCTTTGTTACCACACAACCGAGACAAGAACCGAAGTATGGATGTGTTGCCCCCTGACCGTTCCCTGCCTTTATTACTCTCTGCACATGGAGAGGATACCAGCAATTATATTAATGCTGCCCTGATTGATGTGAGATACTGACCTTACACTACAACTATATACTTTGGGTCGTGGTATTTTGGTTGTCCAGGGATTCTATTCTCAATATTACTTAGCTGTTTTTTAAATTTATGGTTGAATTGATGGAAGAGCTTCATAAACTTGCACCAGAAAGGCCACTTTTGATGAAATTAGAAAGAAAATGAAAAACGTGAAATAGGGTAGTGAGTGCTTAAACTGCAGCTGCTGAAAATAGGAGGTCTAGGAGATATAAGTACTTGCTGCCTTTATTATGTTTCCTGAGCATGGGTTGCAATACATATTGTCTTATTATTGGTTGTTGTATGCTATATGGCGCATTTCTCTGCAGTCAGGAACAAACTCCATGTTCACATACACGGATATAGATATGATTGAGGCCGACCACGCCGCGGCTATCAGGTCTATATATTAGTGACGTTCTTGATCAGACAAGTCTATTTCCCATTTTTCTAGGCGTTGTGAAGCCGTGTTTGGTCTCCACACTTTTCAATCACAGCCGTGTTAGCAGATAAGTGAGGAGTGGATTAGATTGTCATCTTCTCCAACAGACGGCACAATTTCTTGTAATTTCATGCTATTTCCAGCAGGGGGCAAATTATAACTTTTTGCCCTTTTCCACTATAGACTCTTTTTAAGTGCTTTTACCTTGCTTTTTGACAGAAAGATGTAGTTTTTTTAGAGAAGTGACCATAATAATTTCTATTTCTATTTTGCTGTTTTTCAGAGCTACAAAAGAAGTTCCCATGTTATTGTCACAGTACACCCACTGCAGAACACAATTACCGATTTCTGGAGGCTGGTATATGACTATGGTTGCAGTAGCATTGTTATGTTGAATCAGTTAAACCAGTCTAATTCTGCGTGGGTAAGAAAAATGCAATCTGTTACATTTTATCTGTTACAGATCTACCAGTGCTTTGTACAACAATGCTCACAACAATGATTGGTATCTTTCTTTATTCACTGTGCATAGGCAGAAATATGCCCATCACTAGTGGGGGTGGAGTTATGCAGAGCTCATGAATATGCAGAACTACCTGGCAGCAGGTTTACCAGTCCTTTAGTAACAATCTCCTGATGATAAAATATTGATTTTATTAAAGCTACAACAAGCAGCCCAGTAAGTGACACATTGCTGAAATCAGGGTCCCTGCCCCTACATCATGCTGCTCTCAAAGTAGATGGCAAAAAATTGGTGACAGATTCTTATACAAGGACCTGTCAAATTCTCATGACACTTATATTTTAGTAAATATTTGCATACCCCATAAAACAACAATTCTGACCCACCTTTAGTATGAGTCTGCACTGTCATTTTCTCTTATTCTTTCTCAATTGTTTTGAATTAATTGACATCTGGATGTTACCATTCTATGTGTCAAACAGGCGCCTGACATTGTCAGCACTTATTGGACATTGTCAGAATTTGGACACAAGTCCATTTTCTTATTCACTTCTATGGATAGCTTGAAGCGCTAAGAAATCTTGGTACAAAATATATATATATTTTTAAAATGGGAAATTGAATTATTTAATAAAACAGACATATCAGGAGAGGTGACAGGTTTCATTGTCTTTTGTTCACACCGTAATCATTACCTTACCATTTTTTGCTAATATACTAATCACATCACTCACATTTTTTTTTTGTGCCGGCATTGCCTGTCCCAGTGAGCATCAAAGCAAAATTAATGTGGCACATGCCATTTTCCTATTGTCACAATGGGAATATATGATCATTTTGGAAATGTTGGGCCAGATAGTGTTAACTATAGCAGTCCGTAAGTTTACATTTTACAGTATAAACCTTGACTTTTTAAATGAGAATTGTATATATTTTATGATAATCCATATGTAATGAAAAACTGATATCTGCAGAATTGTCATCATCAGCCATTAACATACACGTAGCACCACACACATCTGTGAATGAAGAAGAATTTATGGTTCTTAATTTAAGAGATCCTCTGCTTTATATCTTAAAAACTAGCCCTGCTTACAGTACTGGCCAGACAACGGTATATCTAGATATGGACCAATGGAAGTTCAGTTCGTGTCTGGTTCTGTGGATGAAGATGTAGTGACCCGTCTCTTCCGAGTACAAAACATCACAAGGGTGAGTTATCCAACACATCTGCAAATCTTAGTAAAGGGCAGCCTTCTTTGCTGTAAATACTGACATTGTAATAATATAGAGTGTATACAGTGGCTTGCAAAAGTATTCACCCACTTGACATTTTTCGTGTTTTTCTGTCTCATAACCTGCAATTTCACTGGGGTTTTTTTTGAGCGTTTGTATCAGTTCATATGGAGAATATGTCTACAAGTGTGAACATTTGGTTTTCTTTTTGTTGTAAAGCAAACATCAAATAGGACAAAATAACTGAAAACTTCAGTGTACATAGCTATTCACCCACCTAAAGTTAGTACTTTGTAGAGCCTCCTTTTGTGGCAATTACAGGTGCAAGTCACTTTGGATAAGTCTCTGAGCTTTCCACATCATCACTGGGATTTTTTCCCAGTACTCTAGGCAAAACTGCTCCAGCTCCTTCAAATTAGATGGTTTCCTCTGGTGAAAAACAATCTTCAAGTCTGACCACAGATTCTCAATTGGATTAATGTCTGGGCTTTGACTAGCCCACTCCAAATCATTTACACGTTTCCTCTTAAAACACTCAAATGTTGCTTTAGCAGTATGCTGTGGATCATTGTCTTGTTGAAAGGTGAACCTCCGGCCCAGTCTCAAATCACTGACAGACTGAAACAAGTTTTTCTCAACAATATCCCTGTTTCTCGCACCATCCATTTTCCCCTCAAGTTGGACCATTTTCCGTATCCCTGCTGCTGAAAAACATCCCCACAGCATGATTCTCCCACCAAGTTTCACTGTGGGGATGGTGTTCTTGGGGTGATGAGCTGTGGTGGTTTGGCACCAGACATAGCGTTTACCTTGATGGGCAAAAAAATTAATTTTGGTCTCATCTGACCACAGCACCTTCATTCATACATTTGGGGCGTCTCCCACAGGTCTTTTGGCAAACTCAAAATGAGCCTTACAGTTTTTGTGTGTAAGAAAAGGCTTTTTTCTGCCCATTCTTCCATGAAGGCCACCTCTATGGAGTGTGCGGCTTATTGTGTTCGAATGGACAGATACTCCAGTCTCTGATTGGGAACTCTGCAGTTCCTTCAGGGTTATTTTGTTCTCTGATTAATGCCCTCCTTGCCCAGGCTGAGAATTTTGGTGGGCGGCCCTCTCTTGACAGATTTGTTGTGGTATCATGTTCTTCCCATTTGATGATACTGGATTTGATGATGCTCCGGTGCTTTTTTGTAACCCTACCTTGACTTGTACTTCTCAACAGCTTTGTCCCTGACTTGTTTGGAGATCTTCTTGGTCTTCATGGTGTTTGGTTAGTGGTGCCTCTTACTTAATGGTGTTGCAGCCTCTGAGGCTTAGGCTGTGTTTCCATGGTCCGGAAACACAGCGCTTTGGACGGAACGGAAAGTCCGCTCCGCCCAAAGCCCTGCCCCCTTTTGAACGCTCGGTCATTCCGGATGTGTTCATGGTACACATCCGGAACACATGTGGAATGACCGCAGGGCTACATAGCCCTGTGTTATTTCCCTTGCGGCGACGCAGCGTCGCCGCAAGGGAATAGGACATACTGCGGTCTAAAAAGACGCGCCGCATGTCCGGAAACGCAGGTCTTCCACCTGCGTGTTTTGAAGCATAGTGGAGACGGGATTTCTTGAAATCCCCTCCACTATGCTGTAACATCTGGACGCTGCGTGTTTGACGCTGCGCCAATGCACAGCGTCAAACACGCAGCAAATCCGGACTGTTTCCTGACCGTGGAAACATACCCTTAGGTGTGTATATACTGACAGACCATATGACATTTGGATTGCACACAGGTGGATGTCCTCTCACTAAACATGTGACTTATGAAGGTAATTGCTTGTACCAGAAATTTTTAGGGGCTTCATCGCAAAAGGGGTAAATACATATGCACATGCCAATTTTTAGTTATTTGATCCTATAACTTTAATTTATGCCTATATTCTTCTCACTTCACTTTCCCAACTTAAACTATTTAGTGCCGACACATCACACACAAATCGGATTACAAAAATATTTAAACACAGGCTGTAATGTAACAAATTATGTAAAATACAAAGGGGGTGAATACTTTAACAAGCTACTGTGTATACACATATACAGTATACTGTATATGAACCACTTACCGACATCAGGCGTAATAGTACGCCGGTGTCGGTATCCCTCCCTTTGATGTGGGCTCCGGCGGTGAACCAACATTTTTCACGAGACATGTCAGCTGTTTTGAACAGCTGACATGTGCCCGAAATAGCCGTGGGTGGAATCACGATCCACCCGTGGCTATCAAATAGGCTATCAAATAGTTAAATGACGCTGACAGCGGCATTTAAATGACGCTTTCGGCCATCGGGCCGGAAATGAACTCACCGGTGACCCACGTCACGTGATCGCGGGTTACCGGTGCGTCGGCATGACAACCTGAAGTCTCCTGGAGATCTCTGTGGTTGTCAGTGCCGCCTTGCTATGAGCGCCACCCAGTGGTCGGCGGTCACAGCAAGTCAGTAATTCTGCTACATAGAGGCGATCTGCTCATCGCCTCTATATAGCAGAGGCGATCGAATTGTGCCAGCTTCTAGTCTCCTATGGAGACTATTGAAGCATGGCAAAAGTAAACAGAAAATGTGTTTAAAAATATAAAAAAAATAAAAGTTTAAATCACCCCCTCTTTCGCCCCATTCAAAATAAAACAAAAAACAATAAAAAAAATCAAACATACACATATTTGGTATCGCCGCATTCAGAATCGCCCAATCTATCAATAAAAAAAAGGATTAACCCAATCACAAAACGGCGTAACGATTCAAAAAATTCAAAACGCCAGAATTACGTTTTTCTGGTCGCCACGACATTGCATTAAAATGCAATAACAGGCGATCAAAAAATCATATCTGCACCAAAATGGTATCACTAAAAACGTCAGCTCGGTGCACAAAAAATACCCTGTCACTCGACCCGAGATCACGAAAAATGGAGATGCTGTGGGTCTCGGAAATGGGCGCAATTTTTTTCTTTTTTTAGCAAACTTTGGAATTTTTTTTCACCACTTAGATATAAGAGAACATAGACATGTTTGGTGTCTATGAACTCATAATGACCTGGAGAATCATAATGGCAGGTCAGTTTTAGCATTTAGTGAACCTAGCAAAAATCCAAACAAAAAACAAGTGTGTGACTGCCCTTTTTTTGCAAATTCACTGCACTTGGAATTTTTTTCCCGTTTTCTAGTACACGACCTGGTAAAACCAATGGTGTCATTCAAATATTCAACTCGTCCCGCAAAAAACAAGCCCTCACACGGCCATATTGACAGAAAAATAAAAAAGTCATGGCTCTGGGAAGGAGGGGAGCGAAAAACGAAAACGCAAAACCGAAAAAAGCTCCGGGGTTTAAGGGGTTAAAGCATGCCATGCATGATAACTTCTATATACTATGTACAAAGATTAATTTCTGTAAATTGCTGTGTTCATAAATCTAAATTTGTTTATGCATGCAGCCCAGTTGATTGAAAAGTTAACAATAATGTGCCTTATGAATTTACCTACTTTTTTTGTCTGCTGGAATTCACATTGCTGGATCAGTTATGTTATGTTCACACTTGTGTTTTGGCTCTCATTTATACCAGAGCAATTTTAGCTGTTCAGGATTTATCAGTCTAAGGCCTCATACTCACTGGTGCCGAAAACGGATGAAA
>VIAB01003350.1:111723-122178 GCA_009801035.1 Oophaga pumilio
GGTCTTTAAGGTCAAAATAGGCTGGGTCACGAAGGGGTTAATATTATTATGACTTTGTCCAGGAACATCATGAACATGTATCCAATTGAACGTGGACACATCTCCTAAGCTTACTCATAAGGCCTCATTCAGATATCTGTTTTTCTTGTACGTATGTAAAAAAAATTGTCCGCTTTTCAGTAGTCTGCTAGAACAAAATTTTATCAGGTTTTCTTGTATGCAAAAAAAAACGATTGAGGCATCTTCACCTACAGTCAGCCACCAGTGTTCTTTCCAAGTTTCAAGTTTTTCATGGATCCATAAACATGAATTTCAGAGTTTGATTCATCACTTGGATTAAAACCAGCCTCCATTTTTTTTGCGGACAGTCAGACTTTAAAAAAACACATTTATTTATGGAACACCACTGATTGTAATGGGTACGCTTTCTAACCATGAAAAGCATGTATAGAACATGTATGTGAAATAAATTACGTCAAAATGAGCCCTAACACTCAAAGATAGCATGAAACTGCTATATATATCACATTCTTAAACTATAGAAAGCACCTTGAGGAAGGGAAGGATCCCCTAAATGTCCACAGGTGCAGACCCTCTGAATGTCTGAACGACATCTCTGCCTATGCTCCTGTTCATTGAAGTAAAGAGGATCTTTTACACTGAATTCATCAAACTGAGACCCATGCGGTGAATATGGTGATTGGAGATAGTTTATTAAATTATAATGTTCAAAAAAAGTATTCTATATGCTGAATATGAAAAGTGAACTTTTATAAATGAATTGTTGAAGAAATGTCATGTTGCCGTTTTTCTATTTTTGCATAAGAGAGGCAGATGCAAAAATGGTAATACAAATCTGTGAACTATTATGTCTAAAAACAATTTCAGAAAAATGTTCCTCAACCTAAAATTGCATAGACTTTGAATATCCCATCATCTAAAGCAAATGATGTAAAAAGATTCAGAGCATCTGGAGAAATCCATACCCACAAGATATAAATCTGACAATGATCTTGTGATCTACGGGGACCTCATTGAAAACAGGCATGCTTTGGTCATGCAAATCAGTGAATGGGTTTATGAATACTTCTAGTAATCATTGTCTGTGGATACAATTCTCTGTGCAGTCCACAAATGCAAATTAAAGCTCTATCATGCAAAGAAGAAGCCATTTATTAACATGATCCAGAAACGCTGTCGTCCTCTTTGGGTCAAAGCTCATTTGAAATGGACTAAGGCAAAATGCAAAACTGTTCTGTGGTCAAATGAATCAAATTTGAAATTCCTAATGGAAACCACATGGACAACATGTCTTGCAGACTCCATGTCCTGTGGACCCAAGAGGAGAGGGACCATCCAGCTTCTTATCAGCACACAGTTCAAAGGCCTGTTGATGCTGTGGGGTTGCTAATGCAAATCACGAAGCTTAGGAGAAAGAAGCATGTAGTCTTATCCAATGTTAAAGGACAATAAGGAGCAGGGATTTGGTCACCTGGTAAAGTTGTGTATCACACAACAAGGATCAAGATTAACATTGTTAGTTGCTGCAGTCCCACAGATTAAAAACCATTGAAAGGCCAGGAGAAAAACAATAGGTGGGTCCAGAATACAAAGTAGACTTGATGCCGTATTATCAATCTGTTTCAAAGTCTTCAGACTTCTTCTTTAGGATATAACCACATCTTTTGTATGTGGTTACAGTGGGATGCAAAAGTTTTGGCACCCCTCATCAAAATTACTGTAATTGTGAACAGTTAAGCAAGTTGAAGATGAAATGATCTATAAAAGACCTGAAGTTCAGATGACACATTTCCTTTGTATTTTAGGCCAAAAAATATATAGCTATTTTTCTCTTTTACATTTTAAAAAAAGAGAATGGGCCTATGCAAAAGTTTTGTCACCCTGCATGGTTAGTATTTAGTAGCACCCCCTTTTGAAAGTATTACAGCTTGTAAATGCTTTTTGTAGCCAGAAAAGTGTCTTTCAATTCTTGTTAGAGAGATTTTCATTAATTCATCCTTGGAAAATTCTTCCAGTTCTGTGAGATTCCTGAGTCATCTTGCACGCACTTCTATTTTGAGGTGTAGCCTCAGATTTTCAATGATGTTTTGATCAGGGTACTGACAACAAGACATGCGAGGTGTGTGCTCTCCATAATGGAATGCAGGCCAGCAGGAAGTGACCAGGCGTTCCACAGTAGACCACACACATCAAGGGAAATTATATATCAGCCCAATTGGATTAAATGGAGAGCAATGCTCGTCACTTTCACTTTGCTGTGCAATCACTCTTCCACATGTGTGTTAATCACTTTCACTACATGTGTGCAATTCTTTACCTTAAAAACTCCTGGGTTGCTTTTGTAGTATGTTTTGCTTCATTTGATTGAATCTGAACAGAAAATATAGCCCTGTACACTTCAGAATTTATCCAGGTAGTGACCCTATGCCATTGGAAGCCATGCATGAGGAAGTGGTATGCTTTTGATCATGAGCTGTTCCAAGACTTCTACCTACTTAATTGTTCCCATCATTCTGGTACAGGCTGATCTTAGTATTAGCTGTCCAAAGAATGCTTTTCTAGAACTGGCCTGGCTTCTTTAGATGTTTTTTTTTTTTGGCAAAGTCTAATTAGGGCTTGTATTTTTAAGGCTGATTAATGATCTGCACCTTGTGGTGAATTTTCTCTCATGAAGTCTTTTCTTTAAGGTAGACGTAGATACTGAAACACCTACTTCCAGGACAGTGTTCTTCACATTGGTTGATGTTGTGAAGAGCTGTCTAAGGACAACAGGGACAAAATTGTAGATCTGCACAAGGCTGGGATGGGCTACAGGACAATAGGCAAGCAACTTGGTGAGAAGGCAAAATTATTAGAAAATGGAGGAAACATTAGATGACTGTCAATCTTCCTTGACCTGGGGCTCCATGCAAGATCTCACCTCGTGGGGTAAAGATGATTCTGCAAAAGGTTAGGACTCAGCCCAGAACTACACAGGAGGACATGGTCAATGACCTGAAGAGAGCTGGGAACACAGTCTCAAACATTTCCATTAGTAGCACACCACTCCATCATGGATTAAAATCATGCAGGGCATGCAGGGTCCCCCTGCTCACACCGGCACATATCCAGGCCCTTTGAAAGTTCGCCAATGACCATTTAGATGATCCAGAGGAGGCAAGAGAGAAGGTCATGTTGGCAGATGAGTCTAAAATAGAACTTTTTGGTATAAATTCCACACGCTGCATTTGGTCAAAGAAGAAGGAAGAGTACAACCCCAAGAACACCGTTCCAACCTTGAAGCATGGTGAGGGAAACATCATACTTTAGGGGTTCTTTTCTTCAAAGGGGGCAGGGTGACTGCACCGTGTTGAAGGGAGGATGGTTGGGATCACATATCACTAGATTATAGCCAACATCCCCCTCCCTCAGTAAGAGCATTGAAGATGGGTCGTGACTGGGTATTCCAGCATGACAGTGACCCAAAACACAGCCAGGGCAACTAAGGAGTGGCTCCGTAAGAAACCTTTCAAGGTCATGGAGTGGCCGTGCCATTCTCCAGACCTGAACCCAATAGAAAATGTTTGGAGAGAGATGAAACTCAATATTGCCCAGCAACAACCCCAAAACCTGAAAGATCTGGATAAGATCTGTATGCAGGGGTGAACCTAGCCTCTCTGCTGCCTGAGGCGAACTGCAAAATGGTGCCCCTCCTCCCCATAGTAAAATCAGTATAAATAAATCTGGTTTACTCTTTACTAGCCTGACGCACATGTAAAATACATACACTTTTAAAAAGGAATATATTTGAAAACATCGATCTTAACACTTCTTCAGGGACTCAATGCCGCCGGAGGCGAAGTGATCAACTTGCTTCATTTTAGGTGCTCCTGCGGGGGAACAGTGCTTGCTGTAGCGCTTCTTCTCCGGCAGCCGTCCGTGTGGTACTGATGCAGCACACAGTTGCCACACGTATTACATACAAGGACACGGATATCTCCACTAACGGTTTTTCCGGTACCAGAAATATCAGGATGTGTGAAAAATGCCTAAAGCCACATTTACAAGTTAAGTATTTGGTCCGTATTTTACCTTAGTATTTGTAAGACAAATCGGGAGTGAGTGAGAAATCCAGAAGTGGTGACGTGTTTCTATTATACTTTTCCTCTGATTGTTCCACTCCTGGTTTTGGCCTACAAAAAATGAGGTAAAATACTGAACGTGTGAACGTGGCCTGATAGAGGGTTACTGCTACTTCTGACTTCCCGCAGACAGAAGTTGCAGTCACAAGATGGCGCTGATAAAAGGTGTAGATGGTGACATTATACACAGGAGCTCTGTATATAGTGTATAGTGTACAAGTAATAGTGATCACCAGTGACATACACAGGAGCTCTGTATATAGTGTCAGGGTACAGGTAATACAGTGATCACTGGTGACATTATACACAGGAGCTCTGTATATAGTGTCAGTGTACAGGTAATACAGTGATCACCGGTGACATTATACACAGGAGCTCCGTGCTCGATTCTGCCTCGCGGCAAATTTTAGGCCACGCCCCGACCATGCCCATTTCACAACTAGCCACACCCATATCCACACCCCAATCGCACCCATTTAGCACTGCTGATCACACTGACTGGTACTGAGGGCACAGTGGCTGGTACTATGGGCACACTGACTGGTACTCAGAAAAAGAAAGAAAGAACGGAGAGAGAAAGAAAGAACAGAGATAGAGAAAGAAAGAACAGAGAGAGAAAGGAAGAACAGAGAGAGAAAGAAAGAGGAAAGAAAGAACAGAGAGAAAGAAAGAGGGGAAAGAACAGAGAGAGAGAAAGAAAGAAAGAACAGAGAGAGAGAAAGGAAGAACACCAGAGAGAAAGAAAGAGGAAAGAAAGAACAGAGAGCGAAAGAAAGAACAGAGAAAGAAAGAATAGAGAGAAAGAAAGAACAGAGAGACAGAAAGAAAGAAAGAAACACAGAAAGAAAGAACAGAGAGAGAAAGAAAGAACAGAGAGAGAGAGAAAGGAAGAACAGAGAGAGAGAAAGGAAGAACAGAGAGAGAAAGAGGGGAAGAAAGAACAGAGAGAAATAACAGAGAGAAAGAAATAAAGAGGGGAAACAAAGAACATAGAAAGAAAGAAAGAAAGAAAGAAAGAAAGAAAGAGGGGAAAAAAGAACAGTGAGAGATAGGGGTAAGAAAGAAAGAAAGAACAGAGAGAGAAAGAAAGAGGGGAAAGAAAGAACAGAGAGAGAAAGAAAGATAGAAACAAAGAGAAAGAAAGAACAGAGAGAGAGAAATAAAGAACAGAGAGAGAGAAAGAAAGAACAGAGAGAGAGAGAAAAGAAGAACAGAGAGAGAAAGAGGGAAAAGAAAGAACAGAGAGAAAGAAATAAAGAGGGGAAACAAAGAACATAGAAAGAAAGAGGGGAAAAAAGAACAGAGAGAGGGGAAAGAAAGAAAGAACAGAGAGAGAAAGAACGAGGGGAAAGAAAGAACAGAGACAGAAAGAAAGAACAGAGAGAGAAAGAAAGAAAGAAAGAAAGAAAGAGGGGAAATTAAGAAAGAACAGAGAGAAAGAAAGAGGGGAAAGAACAGAGAGAGAGAGAAAGAAAGAGGGGAAAGAAAGAACAGAAAAAGAAAGAAAGAACAGAGAGAGAGAGAAAGGAAGAACAGAGAGAGAAAGAGGGGAAAGAAAGAACAGAGAGAAAGAAATAAAGAGGGGAAACAAAGAACATAGAAAGAAAGAAAGAGGGAAAAAAGAACAGAGAGGGGAAAGAAAGAACAGAGAGAGAAAGAACAAGGGGAAAGAAAGAAAGAACAGAGACAGAAAGAAAGAACAGAGAGAGAAAGAAAGAAAGAAAGAGGGGAAATTAAGAAAGAACAGAGAGAAAGAAAGAGGGGAAAGAACAGAGAGAGAGAAAGAAAGAGGGGAAAGAAAACAGAAAAAGAAAGAAAGAAAGAACAGAGAGAGAAAGAAAGAACAGAGAGAGAGAAAGAAAGAACAGAGAGAGAAAAAAGGAACAGAGAAAGAAAGAACAGAGAGAGAGAGAAAGGAAGAACAGAGAGAGAAAGAGGGGAAAGAAAGAACAGAGAGAAAGAAATAAAGAGGGGAAACAAAGAACATAGAAAGAAAGAAAGAGGGGAAAAAAGAACAGAGAGAGGGGAAAGAAAGAACAGAGAGAGAAAGAACGAGGGGAAAGAAAGAAAGAACAGAGACAGAAAGAAAGAACAGAGAAAGAAAGAAAGAAAGAAAGAAAGAAAGAGGGGAAATTAAGAAAGAACAGAGAGAAAGAAAGAGGGGAAAGAACAGAGAGAGAGAGAGAGAAAGAAAGAGGGGAAAGAAAGAACAGAAAAAGAAAGAAAGAACAGAGAGAGAAAGGAAGAACCGAGAGAAAGAAATAAAGAACAGAGAGAAAGAAAGGGGAAAGAAAGAAAGAACAGAGAGCAAAAGAAAGAGGGGAAAGAAAGAACAGAGAGAGACAGAAAAAAAGAACAGAGAGAGAAAGGAAGAACAGAGAGAGCGAAAGAAAAAGGGGAAAGAAAAACAGAACAGAGAGAAAGAACAGAGAGAAAGAAAGGGGAAAGAAAGAACATAGAAAGAAAGAAAGAGGGGAAAAAGAACAGAAAGAGAGAGAAAGAGGGGAAAGAAAGAAAGAACAGAGAGAGAAAGAAAGAGGAAAGAAAGAACAGAGAGAGAAAGAAAGAACAGAGAGAGTGAAAGAAGGGAAATAAAGAAAACAGAGAGAGAAAGAAAGAGGGGAAGGAAAGAAAGAAAGAACAGAGAGAGAAAGAAAGAAAGAGGGGAAAGAAAGAACAGAGAGAAAGAAAGAGGGGAAAGAACAGACAGAGAAAGAAGGAGGGGAAAGAAAGAAAGAGGGGGAAAGAAAGAACTGAAAGAGAAAGAAAGAACAGAGAGAGAAAGAAAGAACAGAGAGAGAAGGGAAGAACAGAGAGAGAGAAAGAAAGAAAGAAAGAAAGAAAGAACAGAGAGAGAAAAAGAACAGAGAGAAAGAGGGGAAATAAAGAAAGAGCAGAACGAAAGAAAGGGGAAAGAAAGAACAGAGAGAAAGAAAGGGGAAAGAAAGAACAGAGAGAGAAAGAAAAAGGGGAAAGAAAGAACAGAGAGAAAGAAAACAGAGAGAGAAAGAAAGAATGAAAGAAAGAAATAGAGGGGAAAGAAAGAGCAGAGAGAGAAAGAAGGAGGGGAAAGAAAGAACAGAGAGAGAAAGAAAGAAATAGAGAGAAAGAACAGAGATAGAAAGAAAGGGGAAAGAACAGAGAGAGAAAGAAAGAGGGGAAAGAAAGAAAAGAGAGAGAAAGAAAGAACAGACAGAAAGAAAGAAAGAACAGAGAGAGAAAGAGGGGAAAGAGCAGAGAGAGAAAGGAAGAACAGAGAGAAAGAAAGGAAGAGGAAAGAAAGAAAGAACAGAGAGAGAAAGAAAGAGGGGAAAGAAAGAATAGAGAGAGAAAGAGAGAAAGAAAGAACAGAGAGATAGAAAGAATGAAAGAAACAAAGAGAAAGAAAGAACAGAGAGAGAGAAAGAACAGAGAGGGAAAGAAAAAGATTAGAGATTGAAAGAAAGAACAGAGAGAGAAAGAAACAGAGAGAGAAAGAAAGATTCTATAAAGATACTATAGCAGCCCGGCTCCCATTGTAATGCCCACCTGAGCCTCCTGATGCAGGACATATCATGATCCGCTCACATGGCCGACATCCCCGATTCCAAGGTGATCCCACTGTCTGCACTGTCGGAGGACACAGTGATGTATCTGAAGCATTCCCTGAACTGCCTCCATGGTTCCATCAGAATTTCCTCCCGAAATTACCTCATTTCTGGTCAGCTTCCAGCATGTCACTTCCGGTGGAACGTCACGTGCGAATTTTATAGTGCTCCTCGGAGATCCGCCGTGTACTCCTGTGTCCATGGGAAAAGTAAGCTCCCGGCCGGGACAGCGGGGCAGACTTTCAAAATCTGGACTGTCCCACTGGATTTGGGTTAGTTGGGAGGTATGAATGCTCCCCACCATACACCGACCTCATACACGCATGACTCCGCACACCTCATACGCGGCTCCGCTCATCTCATACACACACGGCTCCGCTCCGCACACCTCATACACAAGCCACTCTGCACTCCTCGTTCACACGTGGCTCCGCTCATCTCGTACACACAGGGCTCCGCACACTTCGTACACATCTCGTACACAGGCGGCTCCGCTCACCTCGTACACACGCGGCTCCGCTCTGCTCACCTCGTACACACGCGGCTCCGCTCTGCTCACCTCATACACACGCGGCTCTGCTCTGCTCACTTCGTACACATGGGGCTCCGCTCTGCTCACCTCGTACACACGGGGCTCAGCTCCGCTCACCTTGTACACACGGGGCTCCGCTCCGCAAACCTCGCACACACGCGGCTCCGCTTTGCACACCTCGTACACACGCGGCTCCGTTCACCTTGTACACACGCAACTCCGCTCTGCTCACCTCGTACACACTGGGCTCCGCACACCTCGTACACACAGGGCTCCATACACCTCGTACACACGCGGCTCCACTCACCTCGTACACGCGGCTCCGCTCACCTCGTACACACAGGGCTCCGCACACCTCGTACACACGCGGCTCCGCTGCGTACACCTCGTACACACACGGCTCCGCTCACCTCGTACACATGCGGCTCCGCTCACCTCATACACACAGGGCTCCGCACACCTCATACACACACGGCTCCGCACACCTCGTACACACAGGGCTCCGCACACCTCGTATACACGCAGCTCCGCTCACCTCGTACATACACGGCTCCGCTCCGCTCACCTCGTACACATGCGGTTCCGCTCCGCTCACCTCATACACACAGGGCTCTGCACACCTCGTACACACGGGGCTCTTCTCCGCACACCTCGTACACATGCGGATCCGCTCCGCACACCTCGTACACACAGGACTCCGCACACCTTGTACACACGCTTCTCCGATCCGTACACCTCGTACACACATGGCTCTGCTACATCCACACTGTAAAGCCCTCCTGACCCCACACATAAACTTACCCTTATCCAGTACCATGACAACCAGCACAGCAGAGTCCTGCATACACTGAGGGCGGCCCCTGATCATCTGACTCCTGACTCCTCTCCTCCTGTGACCTCATCACAGGTCCTGTGCGCACAGAGCAGCAATTTGTGAGTATAACACGAGCAGATGCAGGAGGAGAATCTGCCGCTCCCGCTCTTCAGGGGAGGGACCGCCGCCTGAGGCAGAGTACTCAACTTGCCTCATGGTAGGTGCACCCTGTCTGTATGGAGGAGTGGTCAAGAACTTCAAGCTTGGTCAAGAGCTACAGGGAACGTCTGACCTCTATAATTGCAAACAAAGGTTTCTGTTCCAGATATTAAGTTCTGTTTTTCTATTGTATCAAATACTTATTTCATGCAAGAAAATGCTAATTAATTATGTAAAAATCATACATAATGTGATTTTCTGGATTTTTTTTTAGATTCTGTCTCTGACAGTTGAAGTGTACCTATGATAGAAATTACAGACCTCTCCATTCTTTGTAGATGGAAAAACTTGCAAAATCGGCAGTGTATTAAATACTTTTTTTTTCCTACTGTAGAATCTTTTGAGATAATTGTCCAATTGCTTTTGGTCCCTTTAAAAAGAGGCAGCTGCATATTAAAAGGCTGTAATCCCTAAACCTTTACTCCAATTAGGATGTGAATACCCTCAAATTAAAGGGAATCTGTTACCACATTTGACCTATCTAAACGATTAATATGGGCATACAGGTTATAGAATGCTGAAAAAAGTCCTACCTGTATGCATCATATCAGATGCCTTGTTGATAAATCAGCTTTTATCACTTTATATAAATTACCTCTTCCAGGCTATGAGGAGGATGTTGCCTGGAAGATAACTCGGCCTCCAGAGGTACATCCATCTACTATTTGGAGATGTCTTGCCAGAAGTGGTCTTCATGGAACCAAAAAGCCTTTCCTATGACATGGAAACCAGGCTAAGTGACTTAACTGTGCACAAAAACACAGGAATTGGCAGGCAGGAAAATATCAGCAGAGGCTGTGGACTGATTAGTGAAAGTTTGACATATTTGGCTGTAGCAGAAGGCAATTTATTATATTTATAGGGCAGTGCTGTTATAGTGTCTACAGGTAACAATAAAGCATGCTGTAGGTTAGGTTCCTTGTAAGTTTGTGGCTACATTTCAGCAAATGACGTTGGCAATTTAGTCACGATTAAGGGTGTTCTCGATGCTGATAAATACAAAAAGGCACTTATCCATCATGTAATACAATCAGAAAATTGTCTTGCTCTAAATGTATTCTACAGCAGTGCAATGACCCCATACATACAGCCAATGTCACTAATCTTCATTATCTTCAGTATAAAGAAGAACAAGGAGTCCAGGAATTGATAATATTACCC
>VIAB01003350.1:136221-148265 GCA_009801035.1 Oophaga pumilio
GGTGTTGTAGGGAGGTCATACAGGCACGTGGAGGCCACACATACAACTAAGCATCATTTTGACTTGTTCTAAGGACATTACATTCCACTTTAATTTTGGGTGAGACTCCAATTCCAGGCCTCCATTGGTTAATAAATTTGAAATCCATTGATGATTTTTGTGTGATTTTGTTGTCAGCACATTCACCTTTGTACAGAACAAAGTATTCAATGAGAATATTTCATTCATTCAGATCTAGGATGTGTTATTTGAGTGTTCCCTTTATTTTTTTGAGCAGTGTATAAGACAATGGTTAGGGATGAGCGAGTATACTCGTTAGGATTCGGTACTCGGCGAGTAATGCGGTACTCGCCGTTCTCGAATCCTAGCGAGTAAATTTCACTACTCGCCTCGCAATATTCGGATCTTCCGCCCGGCATGTTTTAGCCAATCACAGTAAAGCCGCCGCCTTCTTTGTTGTGGCATTACTGTGATTGGCTGGCCCCGCAGTGTCATAGTCATAGCCTATGACTCATAGGCTAGAACTATGTGTGTGCGGAGAACGTGAGCAGGGGTCTGTGAAGGTGTGTGTGTGGGGCTGTGCTGGGCTTTGCTGTGTCCGTCGTGGGACACTCGTTTTTAAAGAGGGACTGCATCGGAAAGGTGAGTATAGTTTGGTTTATTATTTTAAGATTATTTACAATCCTGCATTGAGAAGGGACTTGGACACGATGACCCTGGAGGCCCTTTCCAACTCTAACATTTTATGATTCTACAATATCACTAAAAAGGGACAGAGGGGCTGATTTAAATATTTTTTTCTTTCTCCACTGTTTTGTAGAGATATGGAATTTTCAAGATTAGCCTTCAGCCAAGGGGGAGTTTAATTTTTCCCTTTAATGATGCTGCCAAATCAAGAGGACAGCATCCACAGATGGGAAAAAAAAAAGTAAATGCCCCCTGAGAATGTCAAAATGTTTTTCTCAGCATGATCTAGTGAGTCTATATGTCTCTCATTTGACTACATGGAAAATTTCTCACACCCTTTGCTTCCTGTCGTTACAGTGCCAGGAGAGGTGCAGAGCTGCAGTGTTGGAGCGCTAGAGCAGTGAATATCATCATGAGGGCATCATTTGTCACATACAACACTCTGGACCTACTACAGGAATCGGAGCATACCGTCAATCTACTATCTATTTCCCATTACCTGTAGCAGGTCTAGAGTGTTGTAAATATGACAAACACTACTCCCATGATTATCTTCACTGCTCTGGCATTTCCAAACTGCAGTTCTCTTCCTCTCCCTGGGCTGCAATGACGGGAAGCGACGGCATTGAGGAGTCCTCAGCATGGTAAAGTGGGACACATATAGACTCACCATATCACTCTGAAAAAGTCTGATTTGATACTTTGTGTGGGTGTTTCATTTTTTTTTCTTTCAATTATGCTGTCTTCTCCTGATTGGGCAGCATCATAGAAGGGAAAAAGTAAATGTCCCTACAGAAGAATATCTGTTAAAGCTTCCTTGGTTGCATGGAATCTCAAAAGCCAGTATCTCCGTAGTGCAATGGAGAGAAAAAAAGGTGTTAATCAGCCCCCCTTTCACTGTTTTAGTGATATATACAGTCTAAAATAAAACGGTCCTCTTTTACAGAGTTTTACAGAATTAGAAAAAAATGATACTCTTGCCTATGTGCCATTTCTGGTATTGCAGCTCATTTCTGTTAAAGTACTGTAAGTTGTTTGAGCTGTAATATTGAGAAAAGTAACACTGTTTATGATGAAGTTTTTAAAATTAAGAATATGTATTGACATTTGAATGTAGAGCCAGACAGTACAATGTGAGTTAGGAAACATGAAAAAAGGCAGGACGTTCTCTAATAAATATCCGATTGAAGAATTAGTTATAAATGTCTCTTGCTTTCTAGAGTTAATAAAAATCAGATATCCATGTGATTAATAAGTCGGACTGCTTCTCATGGTATGCTGGTTTCATGCATACGAGATTCACAGTCTGAGCATGGAGTGCGATTCCTAGACCAGCCACAGTCTGCAGACCAGAGCACAACAGCCTTATATATTGTATGAGGAAGATGAGTGTGGCTCGGGAGACCTGGAAACTGTCCATATATCAGGGACCATAGTGACAATGTAAATGTTGAACGTGTGAAACCAGTCTTACAATAAAAATCAAAGCTATAATAAGATACAGCAGCCGCAGTTGACCTGCTTCTTGATGGCTTCTGAGATGCAACTAACAGTTGTTTTTATATAGAAATATACTGATGTATATTTTAAAGCATAAAAAAAACAATAAAGATGGCAACGATAATAAGAGTTCATGTTTACTGATTATATAGTCTATATTCATAAAAACTAGCATGCCGCTTGAGAGGCTTAGACTTGTCATAAACTGGGTAGTAGGGAGATTATTAGACAGCCTCACCTATAGATCCAATGCTTCATGTTCCCACCTTGGCCTCTGTACTTCTTGCTGTAGAAATGCCATCTTAACACAGTTAGATGACTAAGGCGGCTTGCCAGGCTATAGCATCCAGTAATTGTCTGCACGCAAAGCAGTCACATGTCTGTTTTGGGACATCATCTGTCATGTAGTGACAAGGCACTGTGGGCACCTAGTTAATCCATCAAACTAGTGCCATAGGCTATCACTTTCCCCAGGATTTCACGGGATGGTGGAGTCGCCGGGGTCTCGTACCTTGCTGTGCTCCTATCTTAACCCTTATCTGTTTCCTCCCCCACCCAGGGAGATATGAGGCCAAAGTGTATAGGAAAATACTAACCAGATAGACGGGTATACAGACAGGGATAAAAAAATCTACATTCATACAAATACACTCACAAAACAACGGAGTGGGAAACAGAAGAGGAATCGGAAGGAGAAAGAAAATGGAAGAGGATAAGGATAAACACCCAAACCAACTCCACGCAGAAATCTCCTGAAAAACTCTCCAACCGCCAACTCCAAACACTGAACTTCTCCTTCAACTCCAAACTAAGAAGCGGAAAAGCTATCACTGGCAACTCCCAACTTCCAGTGGGGAGCATATACACCAGAGTTCAGTGGCCAACAAAGAACAGCTGAGACAATTCAGGATGGAGAGCTCCAGGAGTGCTAATCAGTGCAGGAGTTTGTGTAACCAGACACTGCGATCTTCTGGCCCCTCTCTGGCACAGTATCCCTGTGACATCATTGCTGTAGCATTAACCCATTAACAACCGCCGATACGCCTTTTAACGACGGCAGTTACGGGGCCTTATTCCTCAATGCCGCTTTTTAACGGCACTGAGAATTAAGTGTATCGCTCCCCCCCAGTATCTTATAATCTCCCGAGTCTAGGCTACCGGGGGTAGCCGAGACCCCAAAGAACATGATTTGGGTTGGTTTTCAAAACCGGGTAGATCACAAAAAAAGAAAAGTCAGATTTTCCATTCATTTTTCTCTCCTCTGATATGATCTAGCATACCAGAGCAGAGAGAAATGGGGTCCCCCGAGCCACCCCGGTACCTCTGCCAACCCCGGATCCTCCGGCTTTGTCCCCCGCCCATCCGTGTAATTTTCCTGGAAGAAAATGGTGGGCGCATGCACAGTGTGCCCGCCGAGATCTGCCGGCCGACACCCAGCAACAATAGGATATTTTTCATATTGGTTAATTTTGATCATTGTGATAGACCCTATCACAGTGATCAAAATAAAAAAAAGTTATAAATCAATCCCCCCTTTGTCACCCCCTTAGTTAGGTAAAAATAATAAAATAAAAAAGGTATTTTTTCCATTCTTTGCAGTTAGGGTTGGGGTTAGAATTAGGCTTAAGGTTAGCGTTGGGGTTAGAGCTAGGGTTAGGTTTGGGCTAGTGTTAGGGTTGGGGCTAGGGTTGGGGTTAGAGCTAGGGTTAGGGTTGGGGCTAGGGTTAGGGTTGGGTTTAGAGCTAGGGTTAGGGTTGAGGCTAGGGTTAAGGTTCTTTTGGGGTTAAGGTTGTGCTAGGGTTACGGTTGTGGTTTTGGGGTTAGGGTTAGGATTGTGTTGGGGATTATGGTTGTGGTTAGGATTGGGATTAGGGTTAGGAGTGTGTTGGAGTTTGGGTTGGGGTTAGGGCTGTGTTAGGGTTGAAGTTAAAATTGGGGGTTTCCACTGTTTAGGTACATCAGGGGGTCTCCAAACGCAACATGGCTCCCACCATTGATTGCAGCTAATTTTGCATTCAAATAGTCAAAAGGTGCTCCCTCCCTTCTGAGCCCTGCCATTCGCCCAAACATTGCCTTTCCCCCACATATTGGGTATCAGCGTACTCAGGAGAAATTGCACAACAAATTTTGTGGTCCATTTTCTCCTGATACTCTTGTGAAAATAAAAAAGTTTGAGTCCAAAGTAATTTTTTTTGTGAAAAAAGTTAAATGTTCATTTTTTCCTTCCACATTGCTTTAGTTCTCGTGAAGCACCTGAAGGGTTTATAAACTTCTTGAGTGTGGTTTTGTGCACCTTGAGGGTTGCAGTTTTTAGAATGGTGTCACCTTTGGGTATTTTCTGTCATATTGACCCCCCAATCTCACTTCAAATGTGAGGTGGTCCCTAAAAAAAAAGTTTTGTAAATTTTGTTGGAAAAATGAGAAATCGCTGGTCAACTTTTTTGTAACGTCCTAACAAAAAAAAAATGTTTACAAATCGTGCTGATGTAAAGGTGACGTGGTAAATGTTATTTATTAACTATTTTGTGTAACATCATTCTCTGATTTAAGGGTACACAAATTAAAAGTTTGAAAATTGCAAAATTTTCAAAATTTTTGCCAAATTTCCTTTTTTTCATAAATAAACACAAGTCATATCGAAGAAATTTTACCACTAACATAATGTATAATATGTCACAAAATAACATTCTCAGAATCAGTGGGATACGTTGATGTGTTCCAGGTATATAAACTCATAAAGTGACAGTGGACAGAATTGTGAAAATTGGCTTGGTAATTAAGGTCAAAATTTGCTCGGTCACTAAGAACATAACTGTTTCCAAAATAATTTTGTTTGGCTGGTCAATCCCTTTAAGAATGATAAATAGTCTTGTTAAGTTGTTTTGTTAAGCTATCGCTCTTGTAGTGTCAAGTAGATGGGATCAGTTACAAACTGGTTCATAAATGTGTAATGTGAGATTTGCCATTGAGAGTCACATTCACATTGTTGCTGTAGTGCGACTCAATAATAATTGTAGTATTCTTGCTATAGGATGAACATCTCCTGGTCAAACATTTCCAGTATCTACGATGGTCTCCTTACAGAGATACTCCAGACACCAAAAGGTCCTTCTTACAAGTCCTTTCCTTGGTGGAACAGTGGCAGGAACAGAACAGAGAACATAGGACCCTTGTGCACTGTCTGTAAGCATCCACATATTGAAACATTTTCTGTAGCCCATGAAGGCATAAGTCATTTCATGTTTATGACATTTTTTCTGTACTTTTTTACAGGAATGGTGGAGGTCGGAGCGGGACTTTCTGTGCTTGTGCAATGTTATGTGAAATGACACGATGTCACCATGTGGTTGATGTTTTCTATGCTGTTAAAAGTTTGCGGAATATTAAGCCAAATATGGTGGAAACACTGGTAAGGCTGCAGGAGCTACTAAATTACAAATATATACTGAATTGTGGATTTTAGCCCTTATACTGTATGTATTTGGTGCCTTAAACCATATTAGTCTCATGTGATCCATTCTTTCTCTTCACAGGACCAATACCGATTTTGCTATGAAGTTGCCCTGGAATATCTAGACCTGCATGATGCCAGATAGCATCCATCAAGATAGTAATTTGGAAACCAACCCCACTGCCTGTACCCTGTGAAAGACATGTGCCAATCTGATGCATTAATATATTGTGGCCAAAATGAAAACTGACTTCAGTTATCTCTCCTAATCCAGTGTAAAATGGCTTCTCTCTGCTGTCTCATCATGAAGAGCAAGTTACACCATCCAAGGCATTATTTAGAGCTGTATATAAGAGTGCGATCATGGCAAGTCAATAAGGCTAAGTGCACACTGAAAACAAGAAGAAAAAAGCCCCATATCTGCAGTATAATCCACTATCCACATTCAGATTTTCTATGAATTTCACAGCGGATTTTATACCTCTATTTTTGAAAGGGGTAAAATTTACAGTTAAACTCTAAAACAGGAATTCACATCCAACGCAGATCAATTTCATTTTTGCAGCATGTGCTGGGACCTGAAATCTGCTGCGGATTTACAGTGCACAAATCTACACAGTGCATCCTTAGAATTTTCCTGCTTTGTGCATTGACCGTTACATTCCAGCCCATACCATATGTTACTTGTAAGATTCGTTCAAGTGAAATTTGCATATGCAAATCAATGCAAGTATCCAAGATATTTCTCATTGTCAGTGATGTTTTAGGGACGGCGGAGCTGTATATAAGGAATCTTCAACTTTCATCTCTTAATGTGTGACCCTGTACTAGGCGAGGAGAGTGTGATCAATGGGGTAAACTGCATCAATGAAAGGCAGGCAAAGTAATGTGTAATTCTATATGTGTAATGGATTGTCTCTATGTGATCCTCTATGCCACAGTATCATGATCACTATTTGTATATAATGGAAAAGGATGTACTAACCCCACAAGTAATGACGGGGTTTTTAATGCTTTATTGTACTCCAATAAACTGCTTGTTTTTAATAGTTGTGCCTTCTGAATATTGGGCGAGTTCTTGAATGCTTGGACATTAGGGTGAAATTCCTCCAGTGTGAATGAATGTGTAGACATCAATTTGGTGCTGATTTAAGACTTCAGGCACTAATGTTTTTACATTACAAGGAGGTGAGAGGTATGAGTGCTTTTTTTTTTCATTGTATTAAAGAGTGTTAGGCATTTCTCTCTCATGACACAGTTTATTAGGAAGAGATGAAGAATTGATGTCGGTATATTAGGCAGAGATGACAAGTGTGTTCTTCACCTCTGTCTTGAAGACAGACTTTGTGTTTGTAGATATATGATGTGTGCAGAGCATATTGACATTGCAGCATCAAGAAGAAAACTTGAGGAATTATCGAAATCACAGGTTTGATAGACATGTTAATGATATGCAGATGGTGAAAAAATGGAAACAAAATTTTCAAAACATCTCGATTTATTCAGTTTTGAGTATGAGCACCACATGCAGAAATAAATGCGCTTATCTGCCTTGGCTGCTATGAATTAGGTTATTAATGGTTATCTAAAGAACTTTCTGACATGCTGAGTGTACCTCGGCATTTTTCAACACGGAAATGCCAGGCCACATGTTGCTGGTACTAGTGTGAGCAGTCGGCATTGCCTATACATGCTACCTTGGCTTGCAGCATCTCCAGACTTGTCTCCTACATCTGGGAAGTCATTTGGTGACAATTTCAGAGTGAGCTGCCACCAGCAGATCTTAATAATTTGATTGCCTAAGTGTATTAATTTAATTGATAGCATACCAAAGTGTATAAGTGCATGTATTTCTACATATGGTGCTCATACTAGATACTGAATACATCAAGTCTGTGACTTCAGAGCTTCCAGGGTTGACTATCCCACCTGTGGCACGCACTCACAGAGAAGTTAACGACAAGCTTAAGAAGATGACAATCCATTCAGGTACAAGGCCAGTAGATCTAAGGGTCACATCCTGGCTTCTCCAAACATCTCCATGGAGCCAGGAGACCGTTGGGTCCCAATCCTGGCTTTATCCAAATGAATGTATCAATAGGTTCCAAGTGACCGGATGGTCCCAACCTTGCTTTTACCAATGTATCCATGGGTCAGAGATGGTCAATGGTGCAGATCTGTATTCTTCCAGCCTTGGCGATGGTCCACTAAGCCTGGCATTCTGTAGAATGGCAAATCTGTGTCCCTCGTAATGGAGCCATGATGTTTTTGCTACTGTCCTGTCTCTAGTCCTTTTGATGTTTGGATATCTTTGCTGAATCTCTGGCTGTCTCACTCTCAAAGAGGCATGTAATTTCTTTTTATGGTTAACAAGTGTCCTTCAATTAGTATTTACATGTAAAGGAGAAGAATGGAGATTTATTTGTATAGTTTTTCCTTCTCCTTTATAAAAGTCAACAAAATAGCTGGCTTGGACAGTGTGTAATTAGCATATCCACAAATGTCACTAGTCATCAAGGATAGGAGCACAATATGTTACAACAAGTTGTCTACTTCCAAGTCAATATTACAGGCTTACAAAAGCAAAAGTTTGTTCTCTTGGCCAACCAAAAAGTAACACATAAATTCAAAAGTCAACATATAGATAACAGTCAATTATCCCTGGCTTGCTAAATATAGACATCTGGTTAATTAAGATAGAATGCTGTGTCTCCACATCATTCTTTTCCTACCTCCTTTCATTCTCCTGCAATAAGCTTTCATATTTCACATTGTACAACTGGTTTCCAAGGAGCTCGGCTGCTAGTGTTTGTCCCCATCCTGGCCAAGTGTGCATAGTAGTTACATTCCAGGAGAAGGGTTAACTCCTAACATACTAGCCACCTCTCTCCAGCCCACTGATTCCCATACAACAGTTAGTTGCTCACCTTCCTACCCCTCCCTCTTAGCTCCTGAAGAGCCGCTGTTATAAATCTTGCAAAATCACCAACAGGCAGCATCGGCTCTCAGTTTCCTGAGTTGTGTTCTTGTTGAAATGCCCTGTTATCTGTATATGTAAATATAATTAGAGAAGTGCAATCTACATAACAAATTGGAGCTGAATATGTTAGAGAAGAAATTGTGATGATTTGTATAATTCTACAAATAGTACAGTTCTGCTACTCACCAGAAATGTCACTGAAGGAGGGGGATCCACCTTGCCAGGAACCAGGAAGTAAAAGAGATTGCTCAAGAGAGTTTTAGAACAACCTTTAATAAATAATGTAAAATTGCTAATGAAGGATGTAATACAGGAGTTACATATTTTGGATTTTGCTTGCCTTTGAAGTTGATCTCCAGCCAAAACTGAAAACTGTGTCAGCAATAGATAAATGGCATTGCTAGAAAAAGAGCCAACGTTTATAGAGCAAACAAAGAATTAATGAAAAAATAATTGCACGTAGTGTGGAATCCAATGCCCCAGGAAAAATGCTTAGTTTATCCAGGTGACTGGTGAAGTTAGAGAAGGAGAAGGAAATATTCTTTCCAACAAAAAATATCAATACAAATTGCATCGAATTCTACAGATGAAAGATGAATAATAAAGTATAGCTATCTCATTGTACCCAGGAGTATCTTCTGAATTTCTTGACAGTCTGTAAGATTGCATGAAAATTGTTTATTTTTTAGAAAGTTTGTTTAAACATACCTCTTGGAAAACTATATTTAGAAGATGTAAAATCATAAAACAACTTGAGCTCTTTGAAATGGTTTCCATTGTCATTGTCATAAGAAAATATATTCAGCATTGGTTTTTACATTTTTAAATTTACATTTTTTAATGTGATTTATGACCAAATCAAAACTAAACTTTTGATTTAGACATGAATCAGCTTAGAAGATTGTTCAGAAGAAGAAAAATAAAGCGTGCAAAAAATGACGTCAGACGAGCTCACTTATGGATTTCACTGTAAGACTGAGGTCACACTTGCGAGTAACTCACACGAGTCTCGCATCTCAATACCCAGCACTCGGAATCAAAGTGTGTGGCTGCATGTATTTCTACGCAGCTGAACGCTCCGGTCCGAGTGCTGGCGGCAGTGCCAGGTGTTGAGGTGCGAGTTTCTCGCAAGTGTGACCCCGGCCTTAAAGGGAATCTGTCAGCAGGATTATACTTCCCGCCCTCCTCCAAACTATTTATATGTGTATGTAGCTCTTTCAAAGACAAGTCAAGCAATACATCAACCTTGACAATCTGTACATCTATTCCAGAAGATCTAAAGGCTCTGTAACTCTAGCTCTGTAAGACACTCAGCGCTGCCTTCTCGTGACTGACAATCTGTATTCTGTGTTACTTCAGTCAAGGGGACAGTGAGTCAAGCAGGAGGAGCCGACGTTGGGAGGGGAATAGAGTTGGAGTGACAGAGGCTTTAGATCTTCAGCTTCATTTGCACATGAATTCAAATGCTGCTTTCTCAATAATGGAGGAATGGACTGTCCATGTAAAAGTATTGCTGGATTTTTCATTGAAAGAGCTACCTATGCATATAAATAATTTAGGGTGCGAAATCTTGCTGACAGATTCCTTTTAACTTAGCCTGCTGTGAACTGTAATTAATAGAGACTATACAAGTCAAATGATCTCATGAGGTTTGAAACATTTCAAAAATACTTTTGTTGCAAAAAAATACATGCAATTACTGTATATGCTTTAAATAAAAAAAGTGCACTCAAAGATGTCCATATCCTATAAATTCTGCAGTTCAATGATTCAAACCATGACTAGTGATGTGAAATAGATCAGGGCAACTAAACTCGATTTGTGAACTGTTTACGTGTATTATTTGGCATCAGTCATGAAGAAAAAAATAGTCTCGCTGAAAGGTAGCTCAGTGAGGGTGCTTTTATTCAGACTATGCGTTTCAATGCCATACCAGCATCTTTTTCAAGTCATAAACAAAAAAGTCTGTCTTTTTTATGGCTTGAAAAAACACCAGCACGGTGTTGAAACACGTAATCTGAATAAAATAACTCTACATCATGGTGCTCTCAGATGGGATAGCAAAAACCTGGTAACAGATTATCTTTAAAATATTAAAGATAAACCAGTCCGTCAGCTGCTACTGGCCACCGCGCCGAGAACAACAAAGCCAGGTCAAAGCTACCTGGCGTAGTATTTCTGCAGGGAATCTGCTGACAACAAGTGATGGGTGGTTTGCACACTGAGGTCAGAGTCTGAAGTTAAGCATAAAGCTTATCAACCTGAGCACTACCAGCATGTTGAGCAATTTGAATTCCAAGCATGAGATGCAGTGGAGTGCACACCTGAAGAAACAAGAATGATCTGGGTTCCTGCTTTCTCTACCTCTTGGCCTCTTCCACTCAAGATCAACAGGGTCACCTACCTCCCTGTAAAGAGAGCATGTAACAGCACCACCACCAGTTTCACCAAGCATCTCCACATCGTCCCATGGTAGTGTTCAGCTCTCCATCACCCAAACCCTTGAGAGAAAAAAGAAATACCCTCCTACCCACCCACTAGCCTTGGTCCTGAATGATGACATTTCCAAATTACTGGCCTTTGAAATGCTGTCATTCTGGCTGGTGAAGACAGACAGTTTTAAAAAACTGATAGCAGTGACTGGCCCGCAGAACATTACTCCCAGCCATCACTACTTTTTCAGGCGGGCCATTCCTGCCCTGCAGACATATTGCGGACCAAATCAGGTATTCACTGAGCAACGCCATCAGTGGAAAGGTCCGCATAACCACTGATACATGGACAAGTAAGCACAGACAGGGATGTTATATCTCCCTAACTGCCTACTGGGTAAATGTAGTTGCGGCTTGGCCTAAGGTGTAAGGCTTTCTAGTCCATGTTCTACCACCACCGAGGATTACTGGACATTACTCTGTCCAGGTTGCCTGTTCCTTCTACTCTGTTTCCTCCGCCACCTTCTCATCCAGTCACGGTAACACCTGCACCACCAGCATCAGCTCAGCCAGGGGGAAACTGCAGCATGCTGTTCTACAATTCATCTGTTTGGGGAACAAATCCCACAGGACCTGTGGATGGGGATTAAACATCAGACAGATGAGTGGTTGGTGACAGTGAACATCAAGCTCGGCATGTTGGTGTGCAAGAACGGGCAAAATTTTATAGCAGCTCTAGGCCTACCTGGTGTCAATCAAATCTCTTGCCTGGTGCATGTGCTGAATTTGGTAGTGCAAAGCTTCCTTAATAAGTACCCACATATGTCAGAGCTACTGCTGAATGTGTGGGCAGTGTGAATGCGCTTTCAGCGTTCGCACCCTGCTTCTGCTTGACTGTCTGCGCTGCAGCTTCACTTCTACCTTCCTGCTCACTGCCTCATAGGCGACTATTATGAATCGGTAACCGAGGAGGATAACAGGAAAAATAGGCTAG
>VIAB01003351.1:27955-41831 GCA_009801035.1 Oophaga pumilio
AAGGTAGGTGTGTATAGACTATGGAATACGATCTATTTATAATAGCAAGAAAGATCATTAAGAAAGAGCATACCAGCTGTGACAGCGGTGGCGTGGTTCAGGCGCTATGGAAAGCAGGACGTGTCAAAGCGGAAGTGATTACGACGCATAGATAGTACAGCGCATGTCTGAGCAATATGGTCGCCCAGCAACATGATAAACAGCCACGAATTGTGCCTGGATATGAAGGCATAGTGCATGCGCAAAGGAAAACATTTCAGTTGCCTAGTAACATCAGTCAGGCAGCCGTAAGTGTATAGCACATAACACATAAGTACGGCGCATATCACATTTTACGTGCGCACATATAAAGAAGTTTTCAGATGGCCAACCACATAGTGCGGGCAGCTGTGAGGTGCACCTCAGTATAATAGTGCAGGCGTCAAGGCGCCTACACAAGGAAAAGAATTCTAGTTGCCTAGCAGCATATCCGCACATGTGGCGCCTCCCAAATCATCAAGTTGAGCGCATGGCAGTCTTTACCATGTGTAGACTAGTCTGTTGTGTAGTCATAGTATCATAGATTAAACGGTCGCAGGTATATAAAGCATAAGTGCAGCAAATATCGCATCGCACATGCGCAAAGGTTCCAGACGCCCGGAAACATAATACAGGCGGTCATGAACTGCGCCAAAGCACAAAGATAATGTAGGCGTCACATCGCCTGTATAAAAAGAAAATTCCAACCGCGACAAAGCGGACTATGATAATTATAGGGCCTACAAATGGGTACATCGTGGTAATATGAGGAGAACTCAAGTGAGAGGGGCAGATAGGAAGAAAGATGGAGAAACTACTGGATGAACCAATCCTCAAGCAATTTTTTTATCCACCAACACCAGCGACCAGGAAAGCGGCACAGAAGGGGGAGACGTAAACCCAAGGGGAAAAGGAACAGGAACTTCAGTACGTGGTCACCCAGTTCCAAACGGGAGACACGGTTTAACAGTCGGAGGCGACTATAGTCCAACCTGAGGCTTTGGCTACCCTGGGACCTGATCTTGGTGAGTTACGTATTATCAATTTGTCATCCTATACGCTCTCACCTGTTGAAATAAGACTATTATCCAAAGGTCTCTCTTTCTCACCTTTGAATTGTCTGAATAAATTTGAACTCACCAAGGATTTGTACCTTTTCTGTAGGCAACTCACATTTAAAATGTTATATCACCAGCCATCACTCATTGACACGGTTCCAGATAATGATAGACAAGTTCTACGGGATCTCTTGGATTTATTGGCAGAAAATGAGATTACTCAAGGTAGGAGGCGTTTTAATGGCAGATTCCCTCCTTTTCTATATTCCCTGCACTTCAAATATTTTTTGATACCACCAGCAGGGACATACAATATCTAAGAACTGATAGACACTGCCATAATAATTTGACTAGGGGTGAGAGTTTGGCTTTGAATCATTTGAAAAATAATGATCTCTTTGAGATCAAGGAGGCTGATAAGGGTGGCAACATTGTTCTGTGGTCCAAAGATCTATATTCTCTGGAGGCTAAACGTCAGTTGAGTAATACTTCATACTATCAGATCTTACCCTCAGATCCAACCAGGACTTTTAAGACCCAATTGGACAGGCTTCTTTCCAGAGTACATTCTTTAGGGATCCTCAACAAAAAAGAGTTGGAATTTCTCACTACTAAATATCCTGTAGTACCAACTTTCTATATGTTGCCGAAAGTACATAAGTCAATGACCCAGCCCCCTGGATGACCTATTGTCTCAGGGATAGGGGGTTTATATGAAAGACCTTGTGCCTATCTTGACTTTTTCTTACAGCCCCTTGTTTTCAAACTGGACTCTTACCTACGTGACTCAACTCACCTTATAGAATTACTGGATGAATTGAACTTGACAGAAGAAGTCTCATTGGCTACCTTGGACGTGGAGGCGTTATATACTAATATTGGACATACTTTAGGTATTTCTGCTGTTTCACATTTTTTGGAACAATACAATGGGGGAGAGGGGGCATGATGCTTTCATTTTGGAACTGTTAAAAGTGGTTCTTGAGAAGAACTACTTTGTCATTGACCGAGCCTTTTATAGGCAAGTATCGGGCACCGCTATGGGGGCTAAATGTGACCCCTCCTACGCTAACCTCTTTATGGGGTGGTGGGAGGAGACTGTTGTGCGAGGTCTCCCCTGTTTTCAGACTCGCGTTTTAAAATGGTATCGTTTCATCGATGATACTGTGATTGTCTGGCGAGGGTCCTTTGACCAATTTAATCTCTTTGTCGAGGAACTTAATGATAATTCTTTGAATATCAAATTGGCTTCTAACTTTTCTACCAGGTCAGTAACCTTTTTGGATTTGGAGTTGTTCATTCAGGATAATAAGATACTTACCACATTATACTGGAAGAATACTGCAACTAACAGTCTTCTACACTATGAAAGCTTCCATTCTGGACATCTCCGCAAGGGAATTCCAAAAGGACAATTCTTACGCCTTAGGCGGAACTGTAGTCGATCTGAGGACTTTAAATCCGAATCACACTTGTTGACGAATAGTTTCATTGAACGGGGTTACCCACAAAAGATCGTGTCGAAGGCATTTGAACATTCGCATCAAATCTCTAGGACTGATGACCTTCGATCACGGGTAAGGACACCCACACGTACAATTAATCTTATAACCCCATTTAACAACCAATGGGGAGACATATATCGTGTCTTGAAGAAGAATTAGGGAATCCTGAGGAGTGACCCTAAGTTGAGACTCTTTATAGACGAGAATCCGAGGGTAGTTGCAAGAAGAGCCCGGAACCTCAAGGACTATTTGACTAAGGCCTCTTTCACACTTCAGTCGTGCGACGTCAGTCAAAATCCGTCAAAATGTGAAAAAAACGGATCCGCAATTTTTTTTTGGCGGATCCGTTTTTTTCACATTGACTTGCATTAGTGACGGATTTTGACGGATGGTCGTCCGTTAGGTCCGTTTTTAGACGGATCCGCCAAAAAATTGGCGTCCGTCATTACAAAAAAACGTCCAATGCAACGTTTTTTTTAACCGCCAAAACGGCGGACAACGGCGGATCCGCCACATCCGCCATTTTGTATAATGGCCGCCTATGGGCGGCGGATACGCCGGCATCCGTTTTTGACGGAATCCGCCTGCGGATCCGTCGCCTCTATTGAAAACCGTAGTAAATGCAGAAAACACTGTCCAGTCTCTCTCTCTCTCTCTCTCTTTTTAACTTTTCTGACGGATCCGCCATTTTCACGGATGGGCGGACGTCACACAACGGAAGTGTGAAAGAGGCCTAACAGTCATTTTAGATGCTCAGTAAACAAACTGAGGGTGGGTAACCCAAATAGGGGGTCGTTCCCATGTGGAGGTTGTTCCATTTGTCCTTTGATGGTCTCTAATAGGAGTATTACTTTACAACACCGTCCTACCCCGATTCATTCTAGAGCCTTCTTTAACTGTCGCTTACGCAACTTGGTGTATGCCCTAATTTGTGGATGTGAAAAACTCTACATAGGACAAACTACCCAAGAATTGCGCCGCAGAGTTCAACAACACCTTTCAAATATTGCTATTGCTAGAAAGGACAGATTAGAGGGTAAACCTATCTCTTCTGTGACTGCACACTTTTTGGATGTCCATGATGGCTCTCGCACCACAATGCGGGTTATGGGGCTTGAAGGTGTCCAAACTACCATTAGGGGAGGGAATGTCACAGATGCCCTTTTGAGGCAGGAGGCTAGATGGATCTTCGATCTTGACAGGCTCTCGCCAGGGGGCCTAAATGAGGAGCTTTTGTACAGAGGTTTCTACAGGAAAATTTAAGTCTGGACTTGACTCTTATCTCCAGTAGGCCCTGTACACATACGCCTTTCGGATTTCTTCTAATCTTTGTTCCCCCTTTTCTTTCTTTACTTGTTCCCCCTGCAGGTTATCCTGGCTCACAATTCTTGGTGGAACCCTTGATGACTTTCTGATGTCGACTTACCTTCAATATGGACTCATCCCTGGCGGACTATTATATTGTTTTTTTTTTTTTTCCATGTTGTCATCATCATATACAAATTTTTGGTTGAGTCATTATACATCATTGGCTAATATATCAACTATTTTGTATGATATTGCTCATATTTTTGTATGTGTATTATTGTGAAATTGACCATCTGCCACATGTATATTTTTTACTAGATACATCCTTGTGGGACGGTCTCAAGAACCTTGTGATATATGTATTTACATTAATAAGTCTATGTTATCCATTTAATGGTTTTATATTTGTGACCTTGTTGCAAAATTCTTTACATATTTTAAATATTTTACAATATGTGCAAATGTTTTTTGTGACTTTGTTGGATTTTTCTATAAATTCTTCTCACCTTGGACTCTAGTCCAAAGGTGATTTTTTTTGGCCAATTATATATATGTGGACCCATAGAGCCTTGTCTTCGCTAGGGGCTCATTTTTTGAGTAATTCATTCATGTTCCTTATAGGGACTTCGTATTTTCCTTATTTATTTCTTTGATAGGGTTTATTATTTACACCCTAGCAGGTGCTCACAGGGGTCCTGTTTAATTAATGTTCTGAGTTTGCACTTCACAACATATATTTTACTATATTATGGTTATCTGTTCAAAACTATATTTTGATTTGTGCTGAACCTGGTGTTTATATATGTGCTGCATACAGATTAATATTGGACTTGTGGCTACTTGAAATATCTTGCTAGACAATTGGAATTTTCTTTTTATACAGGCGATGTGACGCCTACATTATCTTTGTGCTTAGGCGCAGTTCATGACCGCCTGTATTATGTTTCCGGGCGTCTGGAACCTTTCTTAGGTGTGCGCATGCGCGATGCGATATTTTCTGCACTTATGCTTTATATACCTGCGACCGTTTAATCTATGGTACTATGACTAAACAACAGACTAGTCTAGACATGGTAAAGACTGCTTTGTGCTGAACTTGATGTTTTGGGTGGCGCCACATGTGTTGATATGCTGCTAGGCAACTAGAATTCTTTTCCTTCTGTAGGCACCTTGACGCCTGCACTATTATACTGAGGTGCACCTCACAGCTGCCCGCACTATGTGGTTGGGCATCTGAAAACTTCTTTATATGTGCGCACGTAAAATGTGATATGCGCCGTACTTATGTGTTATGTGCTATACACTTACGGCTGCCTGACTGATGTTACTAGGCAACTGAAATGTTTTCCTTTGCGCATGCGCTATGCCTTCATATCCAGGCACAATTCATGGCTGTGTTTATCATGTTGCTGGGCGACCATATTGCTCAGACATGCGCTGTACTATCTATGCGTCGTAATCACTTCCGCTTTGACACGTCCTGCTTTCCATAGCGCCTGGACCATGCCACCACCCTCACAGCTGGTATGCTCTTTCTTAATGATCTTTCTTGGTATTATAAATAGATCATATCCCATAGTCTATACACACCTACCTTGACAAAGACAGTTTGTGTCGGAACGCGTGGGTCCAGCTACTCCACATGCCGTTATTTGGGGGATGTCTACCTTACAGGGTATATGACTATATAGGATCTAGTGGGATTTGCCTTCTTTTGTCTCTGAGATCCAAATACACAGTGTGACTTAGTATCAGGGACTTGTCTGGTCTAGTATTTAAGACTTTTGCTTCACATATATCTTTAAGGAAGGTTTTATTATCTGAGGTCATTAATACCTCACCCATCAGGATATTCTTTTCCATTCCCCCATATTTTCTGTTTTTGTGATGATGATAACAATATGAGCTGTCTTGATTATAATCTTTAGTTGACTATTCTAGTGCAATATCTATCAGCAACTGCTTGATTATAGGCATGTGGGTACTTTTTTGAGTATTGAACTCTTTATTTTGGACTTCTTTTTCTTGTGTACGCCATAAGTGGTTTTTTAACTGTTTTTAACATGTGTGTTTACTATGTTTTGGTCTTTAATAAACTTTATATGAATTGACTATATTTTTTTTTCGGTGATCCTTGTTTATATGCATGTGCCTTTTTCTCTGTTTCTGGTTTCTTATCAATTATTTCACATGAAGGAGTGATCCCGATTTATTATACTATATTGAGGTGGTGCCCGCGTAAACCAATATTTGTTTAGTTATGGAACCCCTGGCGGAATCCATTCGAATAAATGGAGGTATCTTAGGTTTCAAAGTTGGTAAAATTAACCATGTGATACGTCTTTATGCTGATGACGTAATTATAATGTGCACAAATTTGGAGAGATCCGTACCTGAGGTTATGGATGAGCTTTAGAAGTTTTTAAAAATTTCCTATTATAAACTGAATTCTTCCAAATCTGTGATTTTCCCCATTGCAGTTCCACTCGCCCTGAGAGACAATCTAGAGAAGGTATTTCCCTTTAAATGGCAAACTGAAGGTATTCCGTATTTGGGAATATTACTGACATCTTCTCATCTCATCCTTAAAGGGAATCTGTCACCCCAAAATAGCCATATCAGATAAAGATATGGTTGAATAGTGCGTCCCATAACTAAGCTAACGGTGGGTATCATATATCATGATACCCCCGTTTTCATATCAAAATACCTTTTTAAAGTTGGTGATTGTATGTGTCAATCACTGCAGTAAGGTCAGGAGGGCAGCGGTTTTCATGTTCTCCCCCGCCCCCGCTCCTCGTCATCTGTTGCGTTACGCCGTCTGTGAATACCACAGACGGCGTTATGTTCCCGCAATTGCAATTGCGCAATTCAAAATCCGGCGCATGCGCAGTATGCTTTGCCCAACAGTGGGCAAAGCATAAAATGACTACAGCGCATACGCTAGTCTTTCCTTGCCCCGGAAATTACTGCTTGCCTTGGACGACTTGTTGGGCAAAGCATACTGCGCATGCGCCGGGCCAGATTTTGAATTGCGCAACCTAACTGCTGGAACCTAACGCCATCTGTGGTATTCACAGACAGCGTAACGCAACAGATGACGAGGAGCGGGGGCGGGGGAGGACATGAAAACCGCTGCCCTCCTGACCTGACTGCAGTGATTGACACATACAATCACCAACTTTAAAAAGGTATTTTGATATGAAAACGGGGGTATCATGATATGATACCCACCGTTAGCTTAGTTATGGGACGCACTATTCAGCCATATCTTTATCTGATATGGCTTTTTTGGGGTGACAGATTCCCTTTAAAGAAAACTTTAATAAGCTATATAGTTCCTTAAATGCGGAATTAGATAGATATTCGGGACTACATTTATCTTGGATGGCTAGAACACAGTCCTTTAAGATGGTGTTTTTACCAAAAATGTTATTTTTTTCGCTGTAGCCCTTTAAAAATACCCAGGTCATTAATTCAGAAACTCTAATTGCTTATCAGGAAATTTATTTGGGCAAAGAAGAGGGCCAGACTGGCTTATAAATCTATGGTTTGCAGTTATATCCGGGGAGGACTGGGTGTTCCCAATATTATGGCTTACCACAGGGCAGCATTACTTGAGGGTGTGGGGTTTTGGTGGTCTCAGGCGTCCTCACATAGATGGCTCCAAATTGAAAATAGTTTTGCATGGAGGGGCTTTGAGACTTCTTTTGGAAGCTGAACTTTTATCGCTGACTAATTTGAATCCGTTTCTCCAACTATGAGGTCATCACTGTTTGTGTGGAGTTTCTGGGTGGGATCGGGTGACTTTCCATCCCTTGCAAAAATTTCTGTTAAAGCAGTGGAAGCCCATATCCCACACCTCAATTTCAACAATTTGTTTAGGTTGAGGGTCACTTCCTTAGCGGACTTATTTGATAACAAATCACTTATTTCCTTTGAATCTCTAGTGTGAAGACCCATAAATTAGAATGGAGATTTTTTTATCAATACCTCCAGGTCAGACACTTCCTTGCTCCCCTACAATTATTTAAGAAGAAACCTAGTATATCTTTATTTGGGAAGTACTTTGATCGTACAGATACAACTTCGAGAGGTCTATCTATAATCTACGGGGTTTTGACCTCATCCGGTCATGTGGAACGCTGGCCGTATATGGTGAGATGAGAACGAGATCTTAGCCTTTCTTTTTCGATTGGGGATTGGCAAGAAGCCTCTAGTTGCATACTTAAATCCAAACCATGTATCCAGATCCAAAATCACCAAGTTGTGGAAACTCTGGTCCTCCTCGAAATATGCTACTCCCCTCCCTCCTTCCTCTAGTTAAGACTTTGGAACTTTATATTGGTTTTACATGATTATATATAAGACCAGTGACTATCGGTCAGATCTTTCCCCCCTCTCCCTCCCCTATTCCCCTTCTTTCAATGTCAAACTATATATGTATTGTATCTCTTTATGTTGGGACCTGTAATCCATTTTTGTATTGCCTATATCACTTTATTGTTCTTGTACTGTTTGATGTTCCTCAATTTGAAAAATTTAAATAAAGATTGAAAAAAAAAGCCCATAGTGAAGCCCGCCTTAAGGGAATCCTATGCAGATGGGCCACCCAATAGTATTTAATAATGTCAGGAACTGAAAGGCCCTCCTGTGATTTGAGAGACGAGGACATGCTTGGAAATCCGGTGATGCTTACCTTTCCAGACGAACCTTAATATAGCTGCCTGAAGAGACATGAGTTCCCCCATGGGGACCTTAACAGGTAGTGTTTCAAATTAGTAAAGCAACTTGGGCAGGAGAGACATTTTAATTATGGATATCCGGACTATTAACAAGAGCAAGAGCTTAAAAATTATTTAATAATTTCTTCAGTTCACTAAAGAGTGATAGGAAGTTGCAAGTGTATAGATTATTATTAGAGGAAGACAAATTTAACCCCTAAGTACTTGATAGCTTCAGTCTTCTATCTAAATTTGAAGTTTTAATTTTAAATGGTCCATAACACTGGGAGTAATATTTAATGGAAAGACTTCTGTTTGAGAAGTATTCAGTTTGTAACCCGATAGGCCACCGTACACCTTTAAAACATCCACGAGATTAGGTAATGTAATGTGCAGCTTAATAAGAGGACATCTTCTACGAACAAAGATATCTTGTAAATTTTGTTCCTGACCTGTACTCCTGAGATATTAGAGTTTTCTCGAATCATTGCCACCAGTGGTTCAATGCACATTACATTTAGTAAAGGCTATCGCTATCCGTGACGGGTGCCACTCGAGATGTTAAAAGAAGGCGAGAAATGGAATGCTAGTTTGAGGCCGAAGGAGATCTATACAATGCCCTTATAGCCATTAGGAAGGCACCCGAGATACCAAAAGTCTTCATAGTCTCAAACAAAAAAGACCAATTTAGTCGATCGAATTCCTTCTCTGCATCAAGGCTCAGTATAATGGTTTGTACATTATTTCTATTGGAAAGCTCTATCAAATCTATTTCCCGTATGGTGTTGTCACCTCCCTGACGAAAGGGTACACACCCACGTGCTCCTTATTTATAAGTTGGGGTAGCCAGCAATTTAGTCTATTCGGGTAAAAATTTTCAGTTCAGAATTTAATAGGGCTATTGGACGATAGTTTGTACAGTCTAGAGGATGTCTTCCTCCCCTTAGGAATAAGGATCAGATGGTAGTGAGGTAGCGTATCTGGAATTGGAGAGCCCTTCAAAAGAGTTGGTCATCTTGGTCATGTGTGGAGTAAGCCCCTCTATTAAAGTCTTATAATACACATAGGTCAGCCCACCTGGTCCAGGGGATTTATCCAAGGGAAGATCTTTTAAGATACCTACAATCTTGTCCTGAGTTACTGGTTGGTTAAGAAATGTTAAGGTGTCTGATGGGAGCACTGGTAGATTTAGATTAGAAAAATTATTTTGCAATAGGGTATCTCTATTATTCACGTTTGAGGGAAGAGTATCCTGTGGGTTATATAGTTTGCAATAGAAATCATAAAATAGGTTCGAGATTTCAGATGGATCATAATGAATTGTGCCCTCCCTAAGGGCTTGGGGATTTGAGGACGAGACGCTATCCTTCAATTGCCTAGCTGATAATATGTGGGCCTTATTGCCTTTTTCATAATATTTTTGTTTTGTGTGTGCAGGAGTAATTTATCGACTTTATGTATAGAAAGATCTTTTAGCCTGTTTCTAATCCCCACAACCTTCTTCAGGACCGCCAGAGAAGGTGAAACAGCCAATTTACATTCTGCTTTCATAAGTTGGAGGTTAGTTTGTTATATTTAAATTTAACATTTTTTTCAATCTAGAGCCCTCTTTCATAACATAATCCCTCATCACTGCTTTGTGAGTCTCCCACAAAACTGAAGGGGAGGAGACTGAACCCTTATTAAGATGGAAGAAATCAACGAGATGATCCAATAAGGTCTTTCTAATAATGGGGTCCTTAATTAAGAACTCATTAAGGCGCCAATGACAGGCCCGAGTGGGTGGTTGAGAAGATTTAAGATCTAACATAACAGGGACGTGATCCGACCAGGTAATTTGACCCATTTCAACTTTTTCCAGCATCCTAAGAGTTAGTTTATTTGCAAAAAAAGTCTATTCTGGTATGAGTATGATGAGGAGGAGAATAAAAGGAAAAGCTCGATCTTTGGGGTGATCTATCCGCCACAGATGAATTAGGGAGTTGGCCCTAATTAATTTCCTGAAATCCAGCGCCAGTCTGATGAAATTTTGTGATGGAGGCCTGTCACCAACAGAATGCCTATCGAATACTTCAAAGAAAGGGACATTAACCCCTTTGCCACGAAGCCTCTTTTCACCTTCCTTATCAGCAGGGTCGGCTCCAGGTTTTCATGGGCCCCGGGCGAAAGTCTCAATGGGCCCCTTTAGCACATACCACAATTCATGATGCACAGATACGGCAGAGAAATATAGGTATAGTACAATGCCAAACATTTCACTTCATACATTACATGAGTGATATCTATTGTAAATTCTACAATAGCTCTAAAGTCAAACAGTATAGTCATCCATACAGTATTATTGGCACCACATAGTGCTCCATACAGAATAATGAGCTCCATATATTGTTCCATACAGTATTATGTGCACCCCATAGTGCTCCATGCAGAATAATGAGCCCCATATATTGCTCCATACAGTATAATGAGCTCCAAATATTGCTAATGTAGGGATTTGCTCTGGTAGGCAGTGGTCGGGCCGCAGTAACGAGGCAACACACAGGCTTTAAGTCCAAAATCGAAGGGGATTTCCCTCCCATCCACCTCAACACCACTGTTTTCCTAGCCATAAATAGAACCTCTTTAAGAAATATTCTATCATAATGAATCCACATCTCTTCATCCACAACACCCAGGAGACATAATTCAGGAGTGCATTCAATCGGTATGCCCAATATTCGTTCCAATGTATACATGACATCACTCCAATACCCCTGTATACTGCCACAGCTCCAGATAAGGTGTCAAAAGTCCGCCCCCGATTCCCCACATCTATGGCATTCATCCGTTGCCCAAACTTTTAATTTTTATTCCCTTAAATCAGAGTCATATCGCCCAAAATAGTTAATAACATTTCCGACATGTCTACTTTACATCAGCACAATTTTGGAAACATAATTTAATTTTGTTAGGAAGTGATAAGGGTTAAAGGTTGACCAGCGATTTCTCATTTTTACAACAAAATTTGCAAAACCATTTTTTAGGGACCACCTCACATTTGAAGTCACTTTGAGGGGCCTATGTGACAGAAAATACCCCCAAATGATACCATTCTGAAAACCGCACCCCTTAAGCTATTCAAAACCACATTCAGAAGTTCATTAACTCTTCAGGTGATTCACAGGAATTTTTGGAATGTGGAAGAAACAAATAAACATTTACTTTTCTTCCACAAAATTTTTCCTTTAGACCTAATTTTTTTTTACTTTCGCAAGGATAACATGAGAAAATAGACCATACATTTTGTTGTGCAATTTCTCCTGAGCATGCTGATACCCCATATGTGGGGGAAATCTACTGTTTGGGCACACGACAGGCTTGAAAGGGAAGGATCGCCATTTCACTTTTTGAATGCAAAATTTGATGGAATAATTAGCGGATGCGTTTGTCGCGTTTGAAGAGCCCCTGATGTGCCTAAACAGTGGAAACCCCCCACAAATGACACCATTTTGGAAACTAGACCCCTTTGGGACCTTACCTAGATGTGTATTGAGCACCTTGAACCCCCAGGTGCTTCACAGAAGTTTATAACGATAAGCCGTGAAAATAAAAAAAAAATCACACTTTTGCCACAAAAATATTTTTTTAGCTCTAAATTTTGGATTTTCACAAGGGCAAAAGGAGAAAATAAACATTGTTGTGCAATTTCTCTTGAGTTCACAGATTACCCCATATGTGGTTGAATACTCCTTTTGAGGCACAGTGCAAAGCTCAAAAAGGAAGTAGCGGCGTATTACAGTGCAGATTTTGCTGCACTTGTTTGAGGGTGCCATGTTACATTAAGGCTAGTTTCACACATCAGGTTTTTTCCTTCAGGCATGATCCGGCTATTTTTTTGAAAAAAATTTTTCCCATTGACTTGTATTAGCGCCGGATCGCGCCGCATGTCCTCGCGTTTCGTCAGTTTTTTGCTTGATCCGGCTAAAATTTTCATTTAGGCGTCTGGAAAAAACGTCTTCAGTAACGGCGATGCGGCGCTTAATGATTTATAGATGATCGGCAAAGAGGAGTGGACCAAAATTCCTCCTGACATGTATTCAAACCTCATCAACTGCAAAATATGTCTGACTGCCGTGCTTGCCAAGAAGGGTTTTGCCTCCAAGTATTAGGTCTTGATTGCCAGAGGGTTCAAAAACTTATTTCCCTCTGCAAAATGCAAATAAACTGATATAATATAATAATATATACAATGTGATTTTCTGGATTTTATTTTTGATATTCTATCTCTCAATGTTAAAATTAACCTACCCTTAAAATTCTAGACTGTTCATGTCTTTGTCAGTGGGCAAACTTACAAAATCAGCACGGGATCAAATACTTAATTCCCAACTGTACTTTGGGGTTTCCATCTGAATCTGAGTGACGTGACAGATGAAACCCCTGATCCATTCACTATAATGAGGCAGCAGATTTAATCTGGACTGTGTCTGGCCTCTGTGCAGCGGTGTCCTTTTCAGAAGTGCACAAAACTGTGCAATCCTAAAAAGACGGACACCGCAATATCACGGGTCCTATGGCGTCCACAGTGACTCCATCTGCCTCATTATAGGGAATTTTCCGCCAAGGGTTCTGTCTGAATCACGTATTTCAGAGATTTACACGGAAACCCCGGTGTAAGTGCTCAGCGCAGAGCGCAGGATAAATGTGCACCGAGCCTTACTGCGATCTTTGAGAGGCAGAATGAAAAAAATCAACAGTAGGTGAAGGATTGGTTTTATTTATTTTTTTACGCGTTCCTTGTGTAGTATAAGTGATTAGGCAACTTAATTCTTCAGGTCGGTGCGATTACAGCAATACCAGATTTATATCGGGTTTTTATGTTTGGCTGCTGTCACACACTAAAAGACGCTTTTTATTGCGAAAACTAATTCTTGCATCACCGTATTTTGAGAGCTATAATTTTTTCATATTTCGGCCGACAGAGCCATGTTATGGCGTGTTTTTTGCGGAACGAGCTTACTTTTTTATTGGTACCAATTTCAGGCACATGACATCGCTTTCTATTCAGATTTTTGGTAGACTGAACAAAAACCAAGAATTCAGGAATTGCTTTTTGTTTGTTTGTTTTTTTTATACCGTTCCGTGTGTAGTAAAATTGGTAAGACAGCTTTATTCTTCGGGTCAGTACAATTACAGCGATACCCAATTTATATTGTTTTTTTATGTTTTGGCTCTTTTACACAATAATTATTTTTGCATCGCTTTATTCTGAGAGCTATAACTT
>VIAB01003351.1:49087-64030 GCA_009801035.1 Oophaga pumilio
AGGAGGAGAGATCTGTTGTATGACCACTCTGCAGGAATCCTCAGGAAGAGTGAGGACCCCTGCAGTGCGGTCACTCACAAGTCAGAGCCAGGTGAGACAGGTCACAGAGCGGTCAATTCGCTGCTGTGACCTGTGATTGGTGGGATCCATCATAACAAGGTCCCACCAATCACCGGCAGGGCACAGCGCGGTAATACCGATATCGATATTATCGGCGATCGCGCCAATCCGGTGGGGGGTCTGAATTATCCTAGGCCCAGGCCTAGGATCGAGTACATCAGTACTCGGATCCTAGCCTGGGATCTCACTGTTTCAGCCAATCTGATTGGCTGAAACAGTGAGAAAGCCTGTGATTGGCTGTTCAGGATTGAACAGCCAATCACAGCGCTCGGGAGGCCGGATGGGTGAGGACACCGCCCGGGATGCCGACACCATCTTCCTAGAGGTAAGATGGCGTCGGAATTTTAATGCGATCACCGCGACTTAAGTCGCGATGTCGCATTAAAGGGCATGACGTACTATTCCGTCCATGGGAATTAAGTACCAGGTCACATGGACGGTATATTATGTCAAATGGGATTAAGGGCTTAAATGCCCGTGATTGGTGCTAGCACAGATCGTGGGCATTGCTGCGGGGTGTCAGCTGTTACTTGCAGCTGACAACCTGCACCCAATCGCCTCAGCGTTCAGCGTGAGGACCAGCTATTGATGCGCTGTACTAGTACTGCTGTTTGCGGAAGCACAATTCCCGCAGAGCAGTACTAGTACGGCACATGTTAGGAAGGGGTTAAAATCTCCTACTAATAAAGCCGCCGGTGGTAATTTCTGCAATAAAGAGAACACTTTCTGCAGGAAGCAAATCTGCCCTGCATTTGAAGCGTATAAATTAAATAATGCAATGGACTTACCCTTTAGAGTTACCTCTAGAACAACAAACCTACCCCTGGATCAATATGTGTCTTGGTCACCTTCAGAGGGCAGGCTGACGATATTAAAATCACCACGCCTCCTCTCTTGTTATCATTAAAAGCTGAATAAGACATAGGAAAGGAAAGGTGCCATGATTTTAATTTTTGTATTAATTATTGATTATACAATCAATTATTTTTAATACAAAATTAAATTAACTTCTTTAATAGTTTTTTATTAATTGCCATTTATGTTTGCCACTGGGGGCTGCCATTTTCATTAGTGTGGGTGTAAGTGTCTGGGTACGACACTTGCACACCTCACTTACGGCAGCCATGGGCATAAGATCCAACGGTTAGACTCCGACCGTATCTCTTACATTGAGGACGTTCCTCCTGCCTCTTAGCTGTGACCTGAGCACACCCTCCTGGGCTGTTCAGGTCACAGCTGTGGGAGGAGATTGTGGCCATTTTGTTGTAGCCCGTATGCTGTGGGCTTTATTTTCCAGTCATCGCACACACTGCTCAGCGCGTGCGATGACAGGAGCTGCTGGTAAGACAGCTGGTCAGAGTGCTGCGGGGTCATGTATTAAAATTTTATTTTGAAAATTTAAATGATCTTAATAGCCATGGTGCATGAATTAACTACATAAGATGAGAAAAATTGTTCCCCTTCCTCTATCTGCTCAGTGTTGTTACTTTGTATTTATTTTAAAAAAGTTTTTTGGTGTTTAATAAAATTAATATTAATTATAAATAAACTCTGGACCCCTGCTGTTATTTACATGTTAGGTGGTTATTGTGTGCTAATGATCCCAAACATAAAGTAAAATCTTCAATGGAATGGTTCACAAATAAACGTATCCAGGTGTTAGAATGGCCAAGTCAAAGTCCAGACCTGAATCCAATCGAGAATCTGTGGAAAGAGCTGATAACTGCTGTTCACAAACAATCTCCATCCAACCTCACTGAGCTCGAGCTGTTTGCCAAGGAAGAATGGGCAAGAATTTCAGTCTCTCGATGTACAAAACTGATAGAGACATACCCCAAGAGACTTGCAGCTGTAATCGCAGCAAAAGGTTGCGCAATAAAGTGTTAAGTTAAAGGCACCGAATAATATTGCACGCCCCACTTTTCTGATTTTGTATTTCCACAAAAATTGAAAATGACCAATAAATTTAGTTCAACTTCACAATTGTGTCCCACTTGTTGATTCTTCACCAAAAATTTACGTTTGGTATCTTTATGTTTGAAGCATGATATGTGGGAAAAGGTTGAAAAGTTCCAGGGGGCCGAATACTTTCGCAAGGCACTGTACGTGTACCCCCTGTATATACCTATACCCTCAATGTGCACCCCCTGTATATACATATATACCACCCGGTGTGTCCTGAGATGTGCCCCCTGTATATATATATACCCCCAGTGTGTACCCCCCTGTATATACATATATACCACCCAGTATGTCCTGAGATGTGCCCCCTGTATATACATATATACCCCCCCCCCTTTGCCTCTGCTATGAATATTCCCTGGGCAGTGATTCCTTAGTAATCAGTTTGTCACTGATTCCTCTGTGCTGCATATTGAGGCAGCCGTAGCACTGACCCCAGAGCAGATAATGAGGTAACATCTTCCTTTTCCTCTATTATCTGCATGGCTGTAGACACCGTTCGGTAGAGACCCCTTTACACCACTAAGTGTCCAGGTCCTCCAACCTCCCTCCACCATCTGTAGCAGCAGGCATTGTAGGAAATTCCAACTCTGCACATTGACAGGTTATTTTCTGCCAGGGAGCGTCCAGGCCCCACATCAGGGTGGGAGGTGTCACTTTTTGACTTTTCCTCCTGTGATTTTTCTGCAATCGGGCTGAGGCATGGCAACGCTATTGGGGTACATAATGGGGATCCCCAACCAACACCGCTGCCATTAGCCAGAGCAGCAAGCTGGTGCAAACAGCGTTCCCCTCCCTGGCCATCCATGGCTGCCCCATATCATATCGCACAGCATCCTTCTAATCTGGCTCTGATCTTGGTTACAGAACCCCATTAATCCCTCTCTAATACCAAGTTATTTTTTCACATTCACTGACAGCAATCAGAGATTTTGAAAGTAGTGAAACATTGAAGGTCAGTTAGTGAGGTGCTGCTCCCAGTGCTGTACCCGTCACACACTCCGTTTACCATCCTCTATGGGGAAGATGGATGAAAACGCTGTCAGTGACCGTGTCGGGCTGAGTGTGAGTGTCAGCTTGTGAGTGTGAGCATCAGCATCTGAGCGTAAGTGTGTGAGCACACTCCCCCCATAGACCAGCACACTGCTCTCCTGAAATACTCTGTGCTGCTGTCACCCTGCTCCCTTCACTATATATCTCTCTCTGTGACCTCTTATAGACCAGCACAGTGCTCTCTATCCCACTGTGCCTGGTCGCTCTCCTTCCTATGCACTCCTCTCCCCCCTGCATGTCTCTCTCCCTCCTATGCTCTTGTCTCCCTCCTGCATGTCTCTCTCCCCGTGGTTCGCCCTCTGTCCTATGCACTTGTTTCCCCCCCTGCATGTCTCTCTCCCCATGGGTTTCTCTCCCTCCTATGCACTTGTCTCACCCCTGCATGTCTCTCTCTCCATGGGTTGCTCTCCCTCCTATGCACTCCTCTCCCCCCTGCATGTTTCTCTCCCCGTGGGTTGCTCTCCCTCCTATGCACTCTCCCCCTTGCATGTCTGCATGATACATCGAGCAGCACCAACTAACAGAATCCTTGCTGCCTGCCATCCTCGGTGACTGTCTACTTTTCAGTATAACTTTGCAGTCACCAACAAAATGGCTCCTCACTGTGTTCTTAAATGTCATCCTCTCTTATCCCTTAGCAAACACCCAGAAGGGGAGGAGAGGAGTGACCACACACGTCAGCAGATTCTGCCCATATTTACTGTAGTGCAGTAATGTGAGCTAGTTGTACACTAGGTTTTTGTCAAATTTCAGTCGCTGCTTCCCCTAGTGTTTAAAACTGGAAATACCAAACCTTTTAAAATTATTTTTCATATTTTACTAAATTCTAAACAAATGATATTTTTTAAGAAAATGTAAACATTAATTCTTTACATTTTTTCAATTGCTGAAGAAAATTTTTTTTTTATGGCATCTTAACTTTTATATGTTCCAGATTTATCATACTGGGTTTCCTGTGTGAGGGCTGTCGACCCCCTGAGACTTCAATTCTTGTAGTGTGAGCGTCCGTTTCCTAGGGGAATTAAGACCCCTAACGTTCAGCGATATCATGCGAGTCATGGAAAGCGAGTGGGTTACTCGCATATGTAGAGGAACTTGAACATGTCTCCCCTCTAAGACCTCTCAGCAGATAATTCTCTGGAGTCTGCAGGGAGTTGCACCTCTCCTGGTCGGAAAGCTGTGCCTGAACAAATAGAAAGGGTGGAAACACAAGGTCAGGGGAAAGACAATGACAAGAAAAGAAATAAAAACAAATTGCAAACCATAGACAAATAAGAACCATATTTCCCAGTGAAAATCTCTTGGCCTGGGGTTACTCCTGTGGACCAAACTAAACCAACTAGGAATGCAGATAAGGCAACGTGACCCCAGGAGAGGTCACCGAGGGGGCGGGGCCCAGAATTTGACCTATGCAAAGGCCAGAAAAAACTCTAGTAAGAAACAAAATAACTCCTTTCCAGCAGGACAAAACCAGGACGACTCCTCCAGATCTAATATAGTTGAAACCTTGCAGATAGGTCTGCATAACATGAAAGCAGCTCCATATATTTTAAACACTAATGTAAGATTATACCTGTATCGGCCAGTATTTGTGACGAGAAATAAGAGACCATAATATACCAACGTCCACATAGTATAAGGCATTAAACATCAGATTTGTCCAACTCTAATAAGGGTCATATCAGCGAAGTCGTCCTCTCTTGTTCACCATGTCTCCTGGTCTTCCTCGATCTTTTTTTTTTTTTCTGATTCCAATCTGGGGGTGGTGGTGCTCCTTCAGGAAAAGGTACTGTAGCAATATGTTATATGCTGAGCCGCCTCTAGGGGTCTCACTACCTGGATGTATTCAGAGGATAGAGAGGAGGGACTCGTTGGTAAGAGCAGGAGACAGGAAGCATTCATGTAATGTGGCTGAGAGAACGTGCACACAATAAAAGTAACCCGTTACCACAATCGTGTCAGAGGCATAAACAAGAAATAGAACAGGTACTTCCCAGTCTACAATCTTGGGGATCTGTAGCCCCAAAGCTTCATAAGAAGCTGGTAGGACCTCCAAGGAGCATAAAGTCTCTGAGATTCCTTCCGTGAGAGCAGTTAGGGCAAAGGGGAAACCCCATCTGTAAGGGATACAGAGGTCTTTCAGGATGAGTAATAAGAGCCTCCTCAGATGTCTTTTCTGAAGGGTGAAGCTGGACAAATCTGGAAACTACTGGATCACAGTACTTAAGTATGAAATATCTTTCTGTGACCTGACCTTTGCCATGATCTTTTTCTTGGTCTCGTAGTCGTGAAGACAAAAGATTATATCACAGGGATATTGTGTTGACCCTTTAGGTTGCAAGGCACGATGAGCTCTGTCAAATTTGATAGGCGTTGAGGAACTTTTAATTCCCAAGACAAAATTAAAGATCTCCTGAAGAACTGATTTGGGGTTTTCATGATCATTAGATTCTGGGATACCCCTCACCCTGATATTACACCTTCCCCTATTGTCAAGCTCCTCTAGTTGAACTCTGAGGTCTCTAACAGTGCTCTGCTGTGAAAAAGTCAGCTGATGCAATTCAGCTACATGTGATCTGGTGGTATCATGATCCCCTTCCAAAGTATCTATCCAGCCAGAAAAATGCTGCAAATCCTGTCTCACACAAGCAGTCTCAGACCTGCATGTCTCTTTGACCTCTGCAATTAGGGATTTGAAATCTTTCTTAGAAGGAAATTGTGAGAGAAATCTCTTCAAAGATGATGAAGGCAGACCACCTATTTGACCTTCTTGGTCCCAGAGGACTCCCCTGTGTAATCACTCCAGTACCCTTCATTGTAAGCAGTATGAGATATATTGGTGGTAGCTTTCAGGGAAAGTACAACACCTACTTCTCTATCTGTTCTGCTCCTTCCCAGGGGTGTCTTCTTAACCTTGGGGGGTAATGGGAACCCAGCTGCATGGTACTGCAGGTGTGGAGGGGAGCATTGTCCTTCTGTATCTCCCTGTGGCGTGCTGCCATCTTGAAAATAGCATTGCCCGAGGGAGCCTTGCTCCATCTGCTCATCTGGCACTTGCTGTTGCCATGATATATTGCCCACATGCCTGTCTTCCTTACCCCCTCCAGGATCACAGTCTCCAGGTGAAGTCTGCAGCTCCACTCCTCCTATATCGCCAAGCACAGGGTACTCCTCGTGCTGTGCAGTCACCTCCTCCTCCCGGCTAGATGGCGCACAGACTCCTGCGCTTGCCTGCTCTCGCAGAAGGAAAGTGTCCAGACCAGAGCCGTTACGGGTGCTTCTGAAAAGGCTCACATGTACGCAGGAGTCTTCACTCTCCTGGGACCCATCGTAGTAGCGGGGAAGAAAGCTGGTACAGGTATTTAAAGCTGCGGGAAAGCTAAGCCTGGCAGAATCTCCTCTTAGCCCAGCATCCGTACACTTCCCCTCCCCCCATCATTTTAGTTTTTATTGCATCAACCAAGAGTACATGTCAGAATAAGAAACTTTGTAATATATCTTATCAGACAAATCTTCTTTCTCCACCAGAACTAATCATTCATTCTCAAAATTCTCAAATCACGGGTAAAATCTGTATTTAGTGAAGACAGATTATTACATTACTGAGATAGGAGATGGCAGTTGGTGCTGATAATACTCTAAACGTAAAGGGGCAGGAGGAGAGAGGAGCTCTGTCTCTAGCTGTTTATCGTCTCCACTCCCCTCTCTATAGAATCTCCTCAATAACAACTGCCATCTCCTATCTCGGTAATGTAACCTCTGCCTTCATTGAATATACATTTTACATGTGAACTGAGAATGACTGAGTTCTGCAGAAAAAGGAAGCTGATTTCTCTGATAAGATATATTATAAAGTTTCATATTTTCATGTGTACTATTGATTTATTAAATAAAAATTCCACATTGCTAGTGGTAAATTCAGGAAGAGTAGTGTTCAAAATAAATGCAGTCCAATATGACTAACCAGATAAATCACTGTTTTTGGTATAAATTATACTAGCTTGGCCCGTGAGAACTTTTCGCACATTGGTCGTCGGGGACGCAGGCAATTTCAGAAAAAGCAAGCTGGTCAAATGTAATAGTTTTTCATGAGATGTTGAACACAGACAGGTATTTATACATGTATATTGGTAATACAATAAATTGGTTTGATAAGTAGAGGCCAAAAAATGTCTTCTGTTTACGGTGCCACCTAAAGGTCATTGTGTCTTTCTGTAGGTTTATGAAAATAAAAGTTTAAACTGTATTTAGTGATAAAATCGTGAATGTGTGGTTTGTTTGGCTCTTTTCTTACTGAAGGGGGCAAGTTTACCTTTCAAATGGTTTATCATTTGTGTGTGTGGGGCGAAGTAATCAGCGAAAAAGCAGTTCATGTTTACAAATGTGTTTGCATATGTGACTCACCTGCAGAGAAGTGTGCAATCCTCCAATGTGCCTGAAATAGGCTGGGCAAGCACTTGAGCAAACTGGAAAGATCCCAAGGCAAATGTTTGGATTTGTTTGTGATGTCTGTAAGAAGCTTTGTGGTAGTGCTTTGGGATAGTGTGCTTGCGCCTGCAGGTAATTTGACCTTTCAAATGGTGTATCATTTGTTTGTGTGGGTGGAGTATGAACAGAGCAAGTGTGCAATTCAATAGGCAGTGCATGTTTACAAATGTGTTTGCATATGTGCCTCACCTTCAGTGAAGTGTGCAATCCTCCAATTTGGCTAAAATAGGCTGGGCAAGCAGTTCGGCAAGATGGAAAGCCCCCAAGGCAAATGTTTGGATTTGTTTGTGATGTCTTTAAGCAGCTTTGTGTTGGTGTGCTTTTGGGTACTGTGGTGCCACCTGCAGGTCATTTTTCCTTAATGAATGTATAAACTGTATTTTGTGATCAAATCATGGATGTGTGGTTTGTTTGGCTATTTTCTTGCTGAAGGGGGCAAGTTTACCTTTCAAATGGTGTATCATTTGTGTCTGTGGGTGCAGTATGAAAAGAGATACAAAGTAATCACCGAAAAACAGTGTTTAGAAATGATAGAATAGATTACCACATGTCAAACAATTTAGCGGTTGGAGCACGTTTTTTTTTGTTAGGCAGTTAAATGAGTTAATGACACTATTTTAAAAACGTCACCCCTCAAACTGCTCAAAACCAAATTCAAGAAGTATATTAACTCTTCAGGTGCTTCACAGGAATTAAAGCAATGTGGAAGTAAAAAAATGAAAATGTAACTTTTTCCCACAAAAACGTTGCTTTAGCCCCAAATTTTGCATTATCACAAGTGTAACATAAGAACGTGATCCGTGCAATTTGTTGTGCAATTCCTCCTGAGTACACAGATATCTCATAAGTGGTAGAAAACTACTGTTAGGTCTCAGAAGAGAAGGAGCGCCAGTTGAATTCTGGAGCTCAATTTTGGCGCAATAGATTTCTGATGCCATGTCACATTTGAAGAGCGAGTACAGCAGAAATCCTCACAAGTGACCCCATTTTGGAAACTATACCTCTTGAGGAATTCATCTAGGGATGAATCTCAGACGATTCACTGAAGTGTATAACATTGGGCTGAGTCATTGGAAAATTGCCTTTTTTTTCTCACTAAGGCTGGTTTCACATTTGCGTATCTGTGCGCAGCGTTTGATCCGCATACGTCATGCGTACATATCTTTAACATGGTGTACGCATGGACATGCGTTTGAATTCGTTCGCATGCGTTTGCATATGCATTTGTCTTTTCGTGGTGTGCGGCGGTGTCCAGCGAACACAACATGTTGCATTTTTTGAAGCATCAAAAATCCATCAAATATGCGCAGTCATGCGCATGCGGATGAGTGCTTAAAAACAACGCATTACTGTCTATGGGAATGCATTGGTACGCAAGGACATGCGCATGGATGCGTTCGATACGCATGTGGATGACTTCGGACTGCACATGTCCAGGAACTGATTACAGCACCTGGAAATATCGAACACATGCGCATAAATAATGCAAAACACACACATTCCAAAACGCATGCACATGCAGCGTTTTTTTTGTGTCACATGTAAGCTGATGTGGATAAAAAACTCTGCATTAGCATGTGTTTGCATGCGTTTTGGCATGCGTTTGCACATGCAGATGATACACTGTGCCCACAAACGCTAATGTGAACCTAGCCTAAGATGTTGCTTTGGTCCCAAGTTTTTAATTTAAAAAAAAAATAGGATAAAATAAACAGTACACCAATACTCCGGAGATATGTGATTGAAAACTACTTTTGAAGAACAGTGTAAAGCTCAGAAGGTATGATGCACCATATTGAAGTTCAGATTTTGTTGGAATAGTTTGAGGGTGCCGTGTTACATTGGCAGAGCCTCTGAAGTGCCAGAATAGCTGAACACCCCATAAGTAATCTCATTTTACAAACTACACCTCTCAATGTATTCATCTAGGGGTGCAGTGAGCATGTTAACGCCACATGTGCCTCACAGAATTATCTACAATTGTACGGTGAAGAAAGAACAATTAGATTTTATCTCTAAAATGTTCTAGCTCCAAATTTTTATAATTGCCAATAGATAAAAATGGACCACGCATTTTGTTGTGCAATTTTTCCTGTGTGCGCGCCAATACCCTACATGTAATCGGGAAATACTTTTCAGGCAGATTGAAAAGCTCAGAAGGGAAGGAGCTCCATATTATAGTGCAGATTTGTGACCCCATTTTACAAACTACGCCTCTCAATGCATTTCCGGGTGCGGTGATCGTATTGACAATACTGACATGTCTGAGAATTTTATACCATTGGACAGTGAAGAAAAAATATTTACATTTTTACCACAAAACTTTTGACTTAGCCCCAGATTTTACATTTTCATTTAGTAAAAATGGCGCCAAAATTTGTCTCACAATTTCTGCTGAACTTAGAAATATCCTATATGTGGCTGTACAATACTTTTCCACACTGCGAGGCATGGAGTGCTATTTGACTCATGGAGAACAAATTATTGTAAAATAGTTTGTGGACTCCATTTATAGTGCCCCTCAGGAAGCCTGCGGCCGCAGAAGTGGGGAAATGCTGTGAGCCCTGGGTGGGTGAAGTGGGTGCCCCAGTGGTGCGATGCTGTGGGCCATTGGTGGGGTGGGAGAAGTGGGTGCCCCAGCGGTGCGATGCTGTGGGCCCGGTGTCGGCGGTGCGTCAGAGCAGAGTGCATTGCTTTTCCGGTGGCCATTTTTCTGAAGCCTTGGGCTGCTGGAGGCTGCGCATGTGCAGACTGTGATATCTACTCTGTCAAGATCTCAATCTGCTAAATCACCGCCTTCGGCCGCCATCTTCCTGATGCCATGGATACCATTCACTATAACGAGACAACAGCGTTACTCTGGACATCCATCTGTTCAGCTGTGTCCTTTTCAGAAGTGCACAAAACTGTGACCAACCTCGCTTTTCTGCATGTTTGAAAAGATGGATACTGCTGGATCACAGGTCGTACTGCATCCCAGTGTCTCCTTCTGGCTCTGTGGAGATGCGAAGGTCAGTGGGTGCTCTCATTCGCTGGCTAGGCTGTCTTTAGAATGATCGCATGGCCAGGGCTCATCCCACTGAATGCCTGCACTCATTTCCCGTGGGCAGAATGCAACTCGGACAACACATGGTGAGGGTATAACAGTGTGGCAATACTTTATTGAACCATCAACAGACAATAACATATAGTACAGTCCCAGCAAGTATATAAGATGGTGCGAATTAGGGTCTTGTTCATTGACACTGCATCCCTGTCCTCCAAGGATAGCAGCACAATAAGCTGCAACAAACATCAATTCAAGAGTCAACAATCAGGTGCATATGAATAATGCCCTGTGTCTCTTGACAGACTGGAAAACATGTCTAGCATAGTTGAGAATAAATGCTGTGTTGTCACACCTCATTATAGGGAATCTTCCATTGGGGTTTCCGCCTTAATCAAATATTTCAGAGATTTACACGGAAAAAGGGATAAGGAAGCTTTATTGTCATGATACCACATTTATGTAATAATTTTTTTGTTGTATGTTTTGGTGTTTTTACATAATAAAATCTATTTTATAGTAAAAAAGAATTATTTTGTGTTGGCGCACCGCTCCTGGCTGTGACAGCTGGGTCTTGGCTTTCACTTAATCTCTATCCACATTAAAAAAAAAAAAAACAACAACAACAACGCTTCAAATACTCTTTGAATAAGCTTCCTATTAGTGGTACTGGGAAATTTTCAAAATAACGTGAAAAAAACAGTCCTGTGTGCACTAAATTAACTTATTAAATTCAGTTGTAAACTTACTCAGGGTATTTAACCCCTTAAGGACCAAGCCACTTTGTAGGTTAATGACCAGGCCTTAATTTTGAAATCGAACCACTGTCACTTTATGTGGTTATAACTCTGGAATGCTTCAACGGATCCCGCTGATTCTGAGACTGTTTTTTCGTGACATATTGTACTTCATGTTAGTAGTAAAGTTTCTTCGATATGACTTGCGTTTATTTATGAAAATAACGGAAATTTGTCAAAAATTTTGAAAATCTTGCAATTTCCAAACTTTTAATTTTTGTACCCTTAAATCGGTGAGTGATGTCACACAAAATAGTTAATAAATAACATTTCCCACATGTCAACTTTACATAAGCACAATTTTGGTAACATAATTTTTTTTGTTAGGAAGTTTTATAAGGGTTAAAAGTTGACCAGCGATTTCTCATATTTCCAATAAAATTTGCAAAACCATTTTTTTAGGGACCACCTAACATTTGAAGTGAGTTTGGGGGGGTCAATATAACAGAAAATACCCAAAAGTGACACCATTCTAAAAACTGCACCCCTCAAGGTGTTTAAAACCATATTCAAGAAGTTTATTAACCCTGCATGTGCTTCACGAGAACTAAAGCAATGTGGAAGAAAAAATGAACATTTAACTTTTTTTTCCGCAAAATTTTACTTCGGACACAATTTTTTTTTATTTTGTCAAGGGTATAAGGAGAAAATGAACCACAATATTTGTTGTGCAATTTCTCCTGAGTACATCGATACCCCATGTGTGGAGGAAGACCAATCTTTAGGCGCATGGCAGTACTCGGAAGGGAAGGAGCATCATTTGAGGTTTTGAATGTCAAATTGGCTGGAATCGAGAGCGGACACTATGTCGAGTTTGGAAAGCCCCTGATGTACCTAAACAGTGGAAACTCCCCACAAGTGACCCCATTTTGGAAACTAGACCCCCCAAGGAACTTATCTAAATGTGTGGTGAGCACTTTGAACCCCCAAGGGCTTCACAGAAGTTTATAACGTAGAGCCGTAAAATTAAAAACAAAATGATCTTTTCACCCCCAATTTTAATTTTCCCAAGGGTAATAGGACCCCAAAAGTTAGTTTGCAATTTGTCCTGAGTACGCTGATACCCCATATGTGGGGGTAAACCACTTTGGGTGCACGGCAGCGCTTGGAAGGGAAGGAGCGCCATTTGCCTTTTTTGACTGGAATTGAGATCGGACGCCATGTCGCATTTGGAGAGCCCTTGATGTATCTAAACAGTGGAAACCCCCAACAAAAGACCCCATTTTGGAAACTAGACCCCCCCAAGGAATGTATCCAGATGTGTGGTGAAAGCTCTGAACCCCCAAGGGCTTTATAGAATTTTATAACATAGAGTGGTAAAATTAAAAAATCATTTTTTTTCCACAAAAATGATCTTTTCATACCCAATTTTAATTTTCCCAAGGGTAACAGGACCCCAAAAGTTATTGTGCAATTTTTCCAGAGTACGCTGATACCCCATATGTGGGGGTAAAACACTGTGTGGGTGCATGGCAGAGCTCAGAAGGGAAGGAGCACCGTATGACTTTTTCAACGCAAAATTGGCTGGAATGGAGATCGGACGCCATGTAGCGTTTGGAGAGCCCCTGATGTGCCTAAACAGTGGAAACCCCCCACAAATGACCCCATTTTGGAAACTAGACCCCCTCCAAGGAGCTCATCTAGATGTGTGTTGAGCACTTTGAACCCTCAAGTGCTTCACAGAAGTTTATATCGTAGAGCCGTGAAAATAAAAAAAATTATATTTTTTTCAAGAAAAATGATCTTTTGCCCCCAAATTTTTATTTTCACAAGGGTAACAGGAGAAATTAGACCCCCAAAGTTGTTGTGCAGTTTGTCCTGAGTACGCTGATACCCCATATGTGGGGGTAAACCACTGTGATTGCCTTACTGCGATCTTTGGGAGGCAGAATGAACAAATCCACAACAGGTGAAGAATTGGTTTTACTTTTTACGCCGTTCCTTGTGCGGTATTAGTGATTAGGCAACTTTATTCTTCGGGTCGGTGCGATTACAGCGATACCAGATTTAAATCCTTTTCTTCATGTTTAGCTTCTGTCACACACTAAAAGACGCTTTTTTTTTGTAAGAATTTTTTGTAAGAAATTTTTGCATCGCCGTATTTTGAGAGCTATAATTTTTCCTTATTACGGCCGGCAAAGTCATGTCTTGTTTTTTGCGGGGCGAGCTGACTTTTTTATTGGTACCATTTTTGGGCACATGACCTTTTTGATCGCTTTCCATTCCGATTTTTGTGGAGGCAGAATGAACAAAAACCAGCAATTCAGATTTTTTTCTCTGTTCCGCGTGTGGTAAAATTGGTAAGGCATCTTTATTCTTCGGGTCAGTATGATTGCAGCGATACCCAATTTATATAGTTTTTTTTTATGTTTTGGCGTTTTTTTACACAAACTTTTAATAATTTTTGCATTGCTTTATTCTGAGAGCTATAACATTTTTATTTCTCCACTGATGGAGTTGTATGATGGCTTGTTTTTTGCGGGACAAGATGGCTCTTTCAGTGGTACTATTTTTATTACCATTCGTTTTTTGATCGCGTTTTATTCCACTTTTTCCAAACAGTATGATGATACTGCTTGGAAAAATTATAATTTGCTACTTTTTGTGGGGTTTTTTTTTACGGCGTTCACTGAAGCGGTTAACTAGGGTGACACTTTTATAGATGGGATTTTTACGGACGCGACGATACTAAACTTATATTTTTTTGTTTATTTTATTTTTTTACATAAAAATTTGTATTTTTTAGGGGAATTTTTTTTATTAAATTTTTTACATATTTTTTTTTTAAAAAGTTTATTTTTAACTTGTCCCTTTATGGGACTTTCACTTATTCACTTTGATTTGCAGGTATAATACATTGCAATGCTCCAGCATTGCAATGTATTATACCCTATGCAGAAAGCTTCTGAGATCATGCTGTGAGCATGGTCTCAGACTTTCCGTAGCTGGATGACCCGGGGGTTGTCATGACAACCCCGTGTCATCATGGCACAGATTGGGCCCTGTGATTACATCGTGGGGACGCCGATCTGAAGGCAGAGGGAGCCCCCGACCCTCTGCCTCCCCCCTGAATGCTGCGATCGCAGAAATCAGGGGGTTAACAGCCAGGGGCAGGTGCAGATGTAGTGACCAGAAAAACCATTATTACTGTATGGTAATGTAGTGACCAGAAAAAACATTATTAATGTATGTTATATGTCATATGGTAAGTGTGTTCTCTATGCCTTACATGATTAAACTTGTGACACCGGCTCCTTGTTTTGCCTTGGGAGGAGGTAAATTATTTAATACTATGCTTCCCTCTCCTGCCTTGTTTTGGTACTACAACTTGCAGTACTATGCTGCCTTCTTCTGCCTTAGTTTGGCATTGCAACTTGTTTTTCTGATTTGAAACAAGTGGCAGTTGGTGGGGGCGTGAGACTGAAAACGGTGAAGTTACGGACGGTTCCCGTGGTGAGAGGAGGTAGGAAATTGGGG
>VIAB01003351.1:112771-123841 GCA_009801035.1 Oophaga pumilio
GGAATATGTTGGCTCTATGTAAATAAAGATTATTATTATTATTACAATAAATACCCAGTTACAAAATATTACTGTCAAGGAAAGCATTTAGATTTCTGCTGGTGGCAATTTCCCAGCATTCTTTTTTGACAAAATGAATGCATAAACTCTGGGGTGATTTTTATTCTGGAAAGTGTCATCTTTCTGCCAGACTGCTTTTACATGACACTCAGGACTAGTGGTTGGGTGCTTGGCTGTTAGAGAACCTGAGAAGAATACAAAAATGTGTTTTTGTTTTTTTGTTTGTTTGTTATTATAGTTTCTATCTTTTTGATCTCAATATACTCTCAGTGAGCATTGTGCAAAAAATAGAAGTAGCAGCATTGGTACCAGCAATCATAGGGACAACTGTCAAAATACAGAGCTGCTGATTGTGACAGATGTCACATCATTTGGGCTGATTACTTCTGTAACTGTAGTTGCTAAGACAGCCCCAGTTACAGGAGAAATGGGCAACATAAAAATGGACAAATGCTTTCCCAACCCCTAAACTATTTAATATTCTAGAGGTGCAGTGAAGTCACAAAAAAGTAAAAATAAATAATAAAAATCTAATTATAAACCACCACTAATGGTCATGTTATTTATCAAAATAAATATTAAATGTTAAATAGCACAAACTATAATTTTTATATTAACGGCTCTTGTCCATTACAAGGACAACCCCTTCTCAATCTGAATGTTTGCCCCCGTTAAAATAAAAAAAAAACGCCTATACTCGCCTTTCCGTGGCTCACTTGAGGTTAAGTTGTCGGAGCCCTGAGCCCAATCAGCGCTGGCATCTCTGTCCCCGCCTTTGGGTTGTATAAGAAACGAACAGGAAGTGAGAGCTGTGGCTGGCCCCTCACTTCCTGCTGGTTACTTATACGTCTGAAGGTAGTGACAGTGACACCAGCGCTGATTGGGCACAGGGCACTCACGTGACACAACAACCTCATGGGAACACGAGTGCCGATACCGCTGGAATGGCATCCGCACGAGAGGTGACTATAGATGTTTTTATTTTAATGAGGACAAACATTCAGATTGAGAAAGGGTTTACCTAGTAGTAAAGAACCCCCTTACGATTCCTCTCTTTGATTACAAAATAATGTAATTCATTGCTTTTACTATCACACTCTAAAAAGCTAATAATTATAAAAAAAAGAAAATCTCAAATGCTGCGAGTTTAATTGTAGAAAAAAATAAAGCCCTGTCCGACACAAAGTATTGCATAAAAAAAGTTTATCCTGGTAGAAAATGGCTAAAAAGCCTGATTACTAAAGGATACCAAAGATTTTAGAAAACCGTTGATAGGGAGGAAATGTTCAGAGCCAGTCCTGTGCACTTAAATTTCTAGTCATCACCGCTATTTCCCATAGTGTGAAGAAAGTTTATGGATCCAAGAAGGGGTGATTCATCAAAGCTTTTATGACCGGACACGCTTTGAAAAGTCACAACTTGTGTAAAAATGTTGTAACTTTAGGCTTTTTCATGCCAGCTTGAAGCAGCTATGCCAAAATGTATGGAGCTGGGGAGAAAACGCAGCATGGCTATGCTATGCCCTCCCGTGACATTCAGAAAAAGTGCCAGCGCTTTTTAATCCAGAAATGCTACACCAATCACGGACAAGATGCGCTGAAATCATTGAGTGGCATGCGTTTCTTAAAGGATTCGACAAATTGTACTCTAGCAAGACCTTCATTAAAATTGGTCTATGAAACGCTGGTCTTAATGAATCGGCCCTGTAGAGTTTCTGCATTCCTCTTAGAGGATAGTTGAGAGGTCTAATTGGAAACTAAAAAGCATCTCACTTAACTCTGGGAATCTTGGAACTTTGTCCCCTCATTAAAACTTTACACTTGTCACTATGGTATTTTAATTTTTTTTTTTTTTTAACATAAGTCCCCTTTGAGGTCCAGAAGTACTAAGGGGTTACTAAATGCATATATTTATTTTGCTTATTTATGGTTATTTAATAGTGATGTTCAGTTATATTAAATTATTCTGTTTTGTTTCAGGCAGATTGAGTGTTGCCCAAATGCTGATGAATTCTACAGCGCAATGGGAAGATTGACCCAAGAGATGCTTGAGGACAACCTGATAGACAGCAATGAACTAATGCAGGTAGGAGCAATATTTCCTTTTCTAGGTCATACAGTTGATTATATTCCATGGTGTGAAACAAGTACTCTGCAGACTTGTGTGATTTTGTGTGTGAACTGCATGTTAGTGTAATTAAAAAGTGTCTTGGCCCAAATGATAGCATTTTGAACGCTGTCTCACCTATATTAGTGTTGCTTAATTAATTGGCTTTCCTTTCCATTTAATCTCTATCGTTTCTTAATGTTTAAGCAAGTGACCTCAGTTATGATTCCACTCAATTGGTAAATTTCATACATCATTTGCAAAAATTAGAAGCGTTTATTTTCGACCATATGTATAGCTGAATTGCATATTTATCTATCATACATTTTTTATATTTTGAATTGGTTCAATATTGAAAGTATTTTACTAAACTGGCTGAGATTCTATAAATGTATTTCTGGTTTTGTAGACTGTATACTCAATGGCTACGTTCCCATTTCCACAACTAGCCGAGCTGAGGGAGAAGTATACATATAATATCACGCCTTTCCCAGCACCAGTGAAGTCAGCTTCATTTTCTGGGTAAGTCAACATACATTTGCCTAATCACAAGTTAGAACTTATAACGATTGATAGGCCCAATTATCTAGCATAGAGTGTTACCCAGTATTGGCAAGATATGTTTAAGTGGTATGTTTTATCACAACCCTTTAGTATGTACCAGTTTAATTTGATAATGTTTGTCATTTAATTTTCTGAGCTTACAATGTGATTTCTATCTTGCGTATGTATCTATGATATGCCGTAATTTAGGCTGCTGCGGAAAAAAGGTCCAGCAGTCCACTGTGATCACATACAGTGGCTCGCAAAAGTATTCACCCCCTTGGCTTTTTACCAAGGAGAAGTGAAGTGAGAAGTATAGGCATAAATTAAATCTATGGAATCAAATAACTAAAAATTGGCATGTACATATGTATTCACCCCTTTTGCTATGAAGCCCCTAAAAATTTGTGGTGCAAGAAATTACCTTCATAAGTCACATGCTTAGTAAAGGAAGTCCACCTGTGTGCAAGTGTCACATGGTCTGTCTGTATATACACACATTTGCTGAAAGGCAACAAAGGTTGCAACACCATTAGGCAAGAGGCACCACTAACCAGTCAACACGATGAAGACCAAGGAGATCTCCAAATAAGTCATGGACAAAGTTTTTAGAATCCAAGTAAGGTTTGGATTATAACAAAAAAAAATATCCAAAAATGTAAAGAACATGTTACCATAACAACCCTGCCAAGAGAGGGCCGCCCACCAAATCTCTCAGCCTAGGCAAGGAAGGCATTAATCAGAGAGGCAGCACGGATATCAAAGGTAACCCTGAAGAAACTGCAGAGTTCCCAGGCAGACACTGGAGTATCTGTCCATATGACCACAATAAGCTGTTCACTCCATAGAGGTGGCCTTTACGGAAGAGTGGGCAGAAAAAAGCCTTTACTTAAACTTAAAACTAGCCTTACAATTTGCGTGTGTGTCAAAAGACACGTGCTCCCCAATTGTATGGAGGAAGGTGCTGTGGTCAGATGAGACCAAGATTGAACTTTTTGGCCAATAAGGTAAACGCTATGTCTGGCACCAAACCAACACAGCTCATCACTCCAAGAACACCGTCCCCACAATGAAATGTGATGGTGGTAGCATGGACAGGGAAAATGGTCCGTGTTGAGAGGAAGATGTATGATGAAAAATACAGGGATATTCTTGAGCAAACTGTTTGTCTATCAGTGATTTGAGACTGGGAAGGAGATTCACCTTTCATTCCAACAAGACAATGACCCAAAGCATACTGCTAAAGAAACACTCGCGTTGTTTAAGGGGAAACGTGTAAATGTTTTGGTGTGGCTTAGTCAAAGCTAAGACCTTAATTCAAATGAGAATGTGCGATCAGACTTGAAGATTGCTGTCACTTGAGGAAACCATCTAGCTTGAAGGAGCTGGAGCAGTTTTGCCTTGATGAATGGGCAAAAATCCCAGTGGCAAGATGTGGAAAGCTCATAGAGACTTATTGAAAGTGACTTGCAGCTTTATTGTCCACAAAAGGAGTCTCTTCAAAGTATTGACTTTAGCAGGGGGTAAGTAGTTATGCACAATGGAGTTTACAGATAAGTTGTCCTATTTGTTGGTTGCTTCACACTAAAAAGAAAAACTTTCACAGTTGTAGGCATGTTCTGTACATGAACTGTTTCAAATCCTCAAAAAAAAGTGAAATTCCAAGTGTGAGGTAGCAAGACACAAAAACTGCCAAAGGGGTGAATACTTGCGCAAGCTACTGTACATTATGCTGTAAGATGACTAGCACTGGAAGGGATTTTAAAGAGACCTTGTAGCCTATCCTGGCTGACCTTTTTATTTAATCAGTGGGCATCCCCAGATAGATATTTAGAAAAATCAGGCTTTAACAAGAACACTCAAAATGGTCCCCAGAGTCTAAAAAAAAAGTTGTCACTGAACTTCTAGGTTGTGGAATCCCAACATGTAAAGCAGGATCCCACAGACCTCTATGGCTGCTCACAGTGAAAAGATCTAGCTAGATCTCACTCTTTGCACTAACCCAGCAGTACTGCTTACTCTCATACTTTACCATTTAGTTACTATTTAGTTAGCACAAAGAGCAAGATCTCTCTCTTTCACTGCTAGAACTGCTGCAGAATTTTACTAAACTTACCCAATGGTAACTCTAATAATGTTACCGTTCGATAGCAGCTTTCGGGGGACATTAGGAACCCTGCGGAGGTCTTTTGTTAATTGATTTTTTTTCTTTTAAATGTTCATCTTTAGAGATGTCGATGATGATGTTTATACTGTGTAATGTTGTATTGAGTTATTGGGGGAGTTTTACTAAGCTCAATCCTTCAGAATTCTGGCTCCTTTTGTGACACAAAACTGGTGTGCCTTGCAAAATAATTCATTAGGTAGTTTTAGGTACTTTTTCTGTAATTGAGTCATGGATTGGATTAAAAAGGGCATGTTTTAGTGGGAAGGGGCAGGGCTTAAAATGCCACAGCAAGCATTGTGAATTACTGTGGGAGATACAGCCATTCTTGTTAGGCTAGGTTAGTGCCATCCGTTTAACGGTTGCGTTAACGAGGAGCCCCAAATTGTATTTTTTATATTAACGCATGGTAGCATTGCGTCGGCATGCGTAAGTAATAGAGGTCTATGCACAGCGAACGCTTCCGTTCGCTGTGCGTTAGACCTAACGTACCCGAAAACGCGGTAGACCGCGTTCAAAGGTGCTTCATAAAGTAACGTTCCATCGCTAACGCATGCCGATTTTGACATGCGTTAGGATGCATTATGCTAATGGATGGCAATGGATGCGTTAACGGATCCGTTACATTGCGTTAGTGCCGCTTAGTAACGGATCCGTTAAACGGATGGCACTAACGTGCCATGAACCTGGCCTAATATGACCCACTTTCTTCTTGTTGCTCTTCCAGATGGCAGGTCCAAGTTTTCCAGTGTTACAGCTTTAGATAATTAGCAAAACGTATTAGTTCATAAAATTATACATGGTGTCTATTCCATTACTCTGAGGGTATGGTTCCAAGTTCCGGAACCACAGCGCTTTGGACGGAGCGGAAAGTCCGCTCTGCTCAAAGCCCCGCCCCATTCTGAACTCGCGATGATTCCGGATGTGCTCATTGAGCACATCCGGAATCACCGCAGCCCTACATAGGACTGTATTATTTACCTTGCGGCGACGGTGCGTCGCCGCAAGGTAAAAGGACATGCTGCGATCTGAAAAGACGCGCCGCATGTCCGTTAACGCATGTCTGCCGCCTGCGTGTTTTAACGCATAGTGGAGACGGGATTTCATGAAATCCCCTCCACTATGCTGTAACATCTGGACGCTGCGTGTTTGACGCTGCGGCTGTACACAGCGTCAAACACGCAGCGTTTCCTTACCGTGGAAACATACCCTCACTGTTTGCCTCTTACATTGTGACAAGTTACAGAAGCCCTCCCAGCTCTGCAGTGCCTCAGTGGTGAGCATGCTGTCATTCAGTGCCGGGGTTGCTTATTGCAGCTACTCTGTGCGGTGATGGTATTTGCTCCAGGCACATCTGCATGACTGAAAGTTGGCAGCTACCCGGAGAAATAAAGTTAACTTTCTCCGAGGTGCCACACTTTCAGTACAGCAGCCGTGCACCTTTGTAATGCTGTTAACTCACATATTAACTCCATATCTGCAGGTTAAAAGCGTTATCGGACATGACAAACTCTCCTTAAATATTTCTCCGCTCTCACACAGCATCTCCTTTCTGGACTGGTAGTTGTAAATCTATGAAATTTACATCAATGTTCTCATACATTGACCTTGAGAAAGCAACTTTGGGTCCACTCAAAGGATGTGTGTGAGACGGCTAGTCTGAATTGTGGTCCTATAATTTATGAGGACAGGAATGTTGCAGGGGATGGAAGAAGACAGCGATCGACGTACAGTACGTGCAGATTGAGGAATCTTTGCTGGGAGTACTTACCATGCTTACAAACCTAAAATGTGCAATAAACATTCAAGTGTTATTGGAAATGAAATCGGGGGATCGGTTATGTCTACTACTCAAGCTATAAAACACTATGAATGACTATAAAGATTGTGATGTAGATGATTTGGCAATAAAACAAGTACCCTTTTAATGTTGCAGACACCCAAGTAAAATGCAAGACAGTGATGAAGAAAATGACATTGATGATGATGATATAAATGCCAATTCTGTTGGGTGCCTTGGGCCATTTAGTGGATTTTTAACTCCAGAATTGCTGAAGTATCAAAAGCAAATTAGAGGTAAATGAGTAAACAGACATAAAGGGCCCCTTTCATTATTGCATTTGTGTCTTTTTTAAGTACAGTATATACTCGAGTATAAGTCAACCCAAGTATAAGTCGAGTCACCTAATTTTTCTACGAAAAACTGGGTAAACTTATTGACTATAGAGTATAAGCCGGGTATGCATTGTCCCATCATCCCCACCCTGGTATGCATGGCTCCCCCATCCCTGTCCTTGCATGCATGGCTCCTAGGTACCTGTCATTGTATGCATGGCTACCCCGTCCTGTCCTTGTATGCATGGCTCCCACCGTCCCTGTCCTTGCATGCATGGCTCCAAGGTACCTGTCCTTGTATGCATGGTTCCCCATCCTGTCTTTGTATGCATGGCTCCCCCATCCTGTCTTTGTATGCATGGCTCCTTATCCCCTGTCCTTGTATGCATGGCTACTTATCCTCTATAATTGTATGCATAGTTCCTATAAAAAAAAGCATCCTACTTACCTTGCCTGTGCGCCCTCGCTGCATCTCGTTCCGGTTCCAGCGGCTCTTCCTGCCGAGTGATCACATGTCCCCGCTCATTAAGGTAATGAATATTCACTCCACAACTATGTGAGTGGAGAGGCGTGAATATTCATTACTTTAATGAGCGGGGCATGTGATTGCTTGGCAGATAGAGCTGCTGGCGCTGGAACCAACGAGATGCAACGAAGGCACGCAAGCAAGGTAAGTAGGATACGTGCTGGAAGCCGGCGGTTGCGGCTGTCACTGTGCACTGTTACTGAGAAATTAATATTCATTTCTCTTTAGCAGCAGTACAGGCTTTAGCCACAGCTGCCAGCTCCTGCCTCTGTGACCCGCCGCTCCCCCTCCCCCGCTGTCTTTCTGGGACAATTGACTCGTGTATAAGCCGAGGGGGGACGTTTTCAGTCCAAAAAAATGTGCTGAAAAACTCGGCTTGTACACGAGTATATACGATAATTTTGTGTGCTCACCTTTTTTTTTTATGATCACCATTGTGGGTGGGTTTTGGCCGATTCATCAATTGTGACCTTCTAAAAAGTTCAAACTTTTTGCACAAGCTGTCCTCTTGAGTGATCTTGCGTACTCCAGATATTCATTTTAGAGGGACATGTGACTTTTACTAAAAAAATTTAAAAAAAAAAGCTGCAAAGCAGGTTGAAGACAAAAAATGAGCATATTTTTAAGTTTTGCACAAAATTAATGAACAGTGTGTGCCATTTTGATGAGTTTGACTCAATAAATATCCGTGAATAACACAAGACAAAAAAGAAAATAAAAGTGACTTATTAAAATTGCAGATGATGAATCTGGTCCTCATTTGCTTTTTCTTTTTTTTTATATTTAATTTTTTTGCCTAAAAGGAACTTGAACATTAGGTTCTTTTTATGAGTATCTGGGTTTGAGAGAGAGATAATACAGCCAGTGCCTGATACTTACTACCTGTGATTGGGCAGCATGTATCAGCTGTCAGGTTCTCTTTGACAATTTACGGGGTGCGAGCAGAGACATGGTGTAATAAAAAGGGGAAAAAAATAGAAAAACATCACCGAATAAGCTTGGAGTGTAAATCCTTTATTCATCTAGGTAATGTCACCCTCCAAGCTCATTCTGTGTGTTGTATATATGTTTCTTCAGATACTTTTACACCATGCGTGGAGAAGAGACTTGAGTAGTCTCAAAAGCTTGCTTTGTAATATCCTTTTTTTTGCTAGCCATAAAAATGGTTCATATCAACAAGATTATTATTTTGTTTCCTTTACTGAGAAAAAACAATCTTTCAACTGGCTAAGACAGTACCAAAACCTTTTTTGAGTTCTGAAAAACCTCTTGAGGGCCAAAATAGTCATTGCACCTGTAGATGAGCTTACTAAAGAAAGTCATTTTCAAAATTGAGTTTCTGATGTTTTACACCTTTTAGGGCTTTGCAAATGGCACCTGCAGACAATTCCAACAAAATCTGTGATCCAAAAGCCAAATGGTGCTCCTTTCCTTTTTGACCCCTACCGTGTGTCCAGACAGGAGTCCACAACCACTTATTGGGCATTGCTGCATTTGATAGAGAATGCATAATAAATGTAGACTTTCATTTTCTCCTATTACTTTTTGTGAAAATTAAAAATATGGGGCTAACTTGACATTTTAGTTGGGGAAAAAAAAACTTAATTTCTCAGTCGCTTTATTGGAGGTCACAGGAGCTATGGTTTAATATGTTGCCAAACGGAGGCTGATGCTAATAATACATCTTAAAAAAAAAAAAGTCTGTTAGGATTCTTTACCGTATTTTGCAGATTATAAGACATACCAGATTATAAGACACACCCCAAATTTTTGTGTGGAAAATAGGGAAAGCGTTTCTTTTAAATAAAATGATGGTGTGTCTCCCGAGATCTCCTCTCCCGAGATCCTAATCTGCGCATGGGCTGCCTCTGGCGGCCATTTTCTTGAAGCCCAGGGAATTGAATGGGAAAGGGACGTTCGCTCACTGGTGCCAACATCTAATGAGCGCAGAGGCACCGCAGCATTGCTGCACTCCTGCCACTGCCAGCCTCCTGAAGCGACCATGCCTTCTGTGACCCCGGTAAGCTCACTTTGGATTACAAGACGCATTCTCATTTTCCTCCCAAATTTTGGGTGTATACCTGACGCTGGGTGTATACCTGACGCTGGGTGTATGTTTGACTATAAAACGCTGCTGCGTTCCAGTTAAAAACATACTTTAAAAGCTGCCATGTACTATCCCACACATGAGACCAGTGAGAAAGTTGGGATACTGGTGGCTTCTCCCTCGCCAGCTTTTGTTAAATGTATGTATAGTGAGAGGCAGTGGACAGGAAGGTCAGACTCCCTTTAAGGCCGGCGTCACACTGGCGAGTGTGATGCGAGTAAGTCACTACTTTCTCGCATCAACACCCGGCACGGCCGCCCGCTCTCGGACCCGAGTGTGCGGCTGCATGTATTACTCGGGTCCGAGAGCGGGCGGCAGTGCCGGGTGTTGATGCGAGAAAGTCGTGCGACTTACTCACATCACACTCGCCAGTGTGACGCCGGCCTAACTTAGTTACACAGACGTTTTTTGAAATAACATTTTGTTTCTCTTGTTCCTCTCTTCAGATCAAAAAGAGGAGCAAAGCTTGAGACTTGGCAACATTTCAGAGCTTAGTCCTGGAGCAATTGATTCATGTCGAGGAGAATATCATGCTGTATTTAATAGTATGATGATGGAGCGCATGACAACTGATATCAATGCCCTGAAACAGCAGTACTCCAGGATTAAGAAGAGGCAACTGCAGCAACTAAATCAGGTTTACATAAGAGCAGGTAACTCTCCTTTACTGGTCTCTGCATTTATAAACCGTACACTATTCGCCTTTTGCTTTGCAGCCAATTTTCAGTTTTACGTTTGCTGTATTGCTCCCGTTCTTCCAAGAGCCATAACATTTTTCTTTTTCCATCTATATTGCTATATGACGGCTTGTTTTTGCAGGTCGAGTTGTAGTTTTGAATAACACCATTCATTTTACTTGAAAACTTGGAAAGAAATTCTAAGTGGGAAATGATGAACAAAAAAAAAATTAATGCAATAACGCTATGTTTTGTTTTTTTTGCGTTCAGTCTGTTGTAAATGAGACCTGGAAACATTATTCTCCAGGTCAATACGATTATGGTGTTGCCAAACTTGCAGAGATAGGACCTTTTTTTTTTTTTTTGATTGGTAAAAAAAAAATATTTCCGAGACACACAACCTAGTTTTCTGTCCATTGAACTGTTTAAGATTTTGGCTTTTTGCCTATCGAGCTGACGGTTACTTATCTATACAAAAAAGGCGCCATGTTCACTTTTCTCAGAAAGTTATTATGGATATGGATTAAGATATATTAATATTTCAAAAGCTGTTGACTGATCTTAAGTTCGGTGTCAGATTACACTCTTCCCAGTGCCGTTTTATCTGCGCTTTTAACCATGGCTACATTTGTACATACAATAAGAAGTGATCAAAACATTGTATATTTCTAGGGAGGGTTGGTGATCGAAAAACTGCAGTTCTGGTGTTTTTTATTTATCTTTTTTTTTCTCGTTATGAATTTTTCCCTTAATGGTTAATTATTTTTTTTAC
>VIAB01003352.1:22411-38334 GCA_009801035.1 Oophaga pumilio
GAGTAGCTGACTATTGCAGGTTTTTGTCAGTTCTGTACTAAAAGTTCCTGCCCTGCATCTGGGAGGACATGCTGGGATCTGTAGTCCTATATTTTTTTTCCTGCACAGCTCTGGTCCCATTGTTGCTGCTTTGTGCCCATTGCTGAGTTTCTCCAAAATTTTCATCACCTACTGAGGCTGTAGAGCAAATCTGACCTGGGCGTCACATGTGCGGTGTCCTGGAGCTGAAGAGCCTGCGGTGTCCGTTACATTGTTGGTGGTTTTGCTGGTACCTGCACACAATGTGGGGTCCTGGCCCTTGTTGGCGCTCCACTATAATCTGTGGCTCCCAAGGAGCTGTCCCACTTAGAACACTATACTTGGCTTCATATCACACGTTTTTTGCATTCCATTCCAGTTCGTCTTTTGTGTGTTTTGGTCAATAAATTGATCTAATGTCCGCAAATAACAAAAATGTATGACACTGGCACACAACAAATCCATCCGTGTGCAGGAGCCCTGGTGCCGACTGCAGTTTTACCTGTATGGGAAGAACTAAAGTGATTTCAATACCTTGCTGCATGTATATCCTCAGACTACATATAGGAAACTGCGGGAAATCAATGGCCATAGGTGGAGAGCGATTCAACTGGATCTGTCACATGACTAACACCAGCGGCTCCCGACGGATCCCAATGTTATGGGGGTTTCTCTGGTGTCTGTCACTGAACAAGGTTCTAGTGTATTTTTTTCCCCAGCGTTGGAGACTCCAGCTCCATCCAAGCCGTAGTGTTTACTGTTACATGGCAAGATAATCTGGAATGCCGAGCGCTGATCAGAGATAACAGTGGTGAGGCACATTAAATGGTGCAGTTGTTTTAGCATTAAAAGCTATGGACACCTTCAGTAAATGCAATAATTTGGGGCTGAAAATAAATTTTTGTAATAAATTTCAATTTCCATAGTCTGTAAGTTTCACTGTACATAGCTCACTGCAGAAAGAGTTAACTGAACCCATTAGAGAGCTCAATCTGGTGATAGACTCTGTAAAATGCTCATCTTTCTTCTTCTAATAGCTTATAAGCTGTTTGTTTTTGTTTTTAAACCCAAAATACATACAGGGGCTGGAACAGTGGCGTACTGCACCATGTGGGCGCACCTCTTAATTCCTTTTTCCCAGCATCTCAATTTCAATGGTAACGCGAGGATGAAGATACAGCTTAATACTATGACGGACTAGGGAGCTGTCTGCTCCCTCTTCCACCATTCAGCCTGTGCTTCTGAATCCCAGTGGAGCAGGCGCAGATTGTGCCTACTGCGCAGAGTCTCAGTCCGCAGAGACTGGAATAGCACATCAGGGAAATGGCTACGTAAACAGTGCTTGTTTTTTTTTTTGTCTGGAATGTGGGGTATCATATTGTGTCTGTGGGGCCATAATACTATGTGGTGGGAAGTGGGAGCACCATGATGTGGGCCCCTCTGGAGGATCATATTGTTTTGAGAGCCGTTAACAAAGGTACAATGGGCTTATTAATAGGGAGCAATATTATTTACTGTTTTGATACATTTTCTAAAAATAAAAAAACTGAATTTTTTGGCTTTTATGAGCTCCTTTTCTATTCTGTTTTGGAGACTGTTTCACAAACCTTATTCCCTTTTTGTTTTTATGTTTGTAGTGCTTTTTGAAAGTACAAATAAATACTTTCCTATATACTTTTTTTGCAATATTGTAAGTATCGTTTCATTTTCTTTATACATGGGTTACTGGTGTCGTGTATACATCCTTTCCTTTCTAGTTTGTTTTGGGCAGTACGGTGGCTCAGTGGTTAGCACTGTTGCTTTGCAGCACTGGCGTCCTGGGTTCAAATCGCACCAAGGACAACATCTGCAATGAGCCTGTATGTTCTCCCCGTGTTTGGGTGGGTTTCCTCCCACACTCCACACACATACTGATAGGGAATCTAGATTGTGAGCCCCGACGGAGACAGTGATGAAACTGGAATTAATGGCGCTATATAAGTGAGTAATATAAATAAACAGGCTACTACTATAAGAATAAATGTACAATAAAGTCCTATCCCAACATGGATTATCAGTAGCAGCGAGACAACATTCTAAATTCTGCTTAATAGTAAGAAATAAAATGATTAATACAAAATAGCATGTTAATATTGAGCAGAACTAATTTCACCCTGTTGGTTCGGCCATCCACAACAGTCGTGGTCTCGGGAAATTTAATTGCCCACCCCTGGTCAAGACTACGATGATTTGTCAGTTCTTTTTCTTTATTTAAATACATAACTGTAATTTTATATTAGACCAAACACAGGTTTCCAATTTATGACAATATTGTTAGTTCATGTCCCAGTGTTTCTCAACTCCAGTCCTCAAGTCCCACCAACAGAACAAGTTTTCAGGATATCCTTAGTATTACATAGGTGATAATTTCATCACCTGCTCAAGCATTAATTCCATCACCTATGCAATACTATGGAAATCCTGAAAACATGACCTGTTGGTGGCTCTTGAGGACTTGAGTGGCGAAACGCTGTCCTAGACTGGGACAAGCAACATATCAAAGCATAACCTGCAGATGTAGTTCTAGGAAGTCTGGAAAATTCCATTTGCAGAATCCCATTAGTTTGAGTTTACCGTCCCCTGCTCCCAGATTACTACCCAGGACTAACAATAGAATAAAAGGGTCCTGGCATCAATGCTCTGGTGCCAATTGTACATAGCAGCGCTCAGGATCAGGATCTGACTCAGGCCGGTGTCACACTTGCGTGTGTGATGCAAGAAACTCGCATCAACACCCGACGCTGCCGCCGGCACTCGGGACCGGAGTGTACGGCTGCATAGAAATACATGCAGCTGCACAGTCCGGTTCCGAGTGCCGGTGGCAGTGCCGGGTATTGAGGCGAGTTTCTCGCAAGTGTGAACCCGGCCTCACATCCAGACTGGCGCGGATGGTCACATGAACTTATCTTCTGTAGCAGTTGTGGGGTGCAATGCTTTGGTTAGAAATGTGGGATCCCATGAATAAAATTAAATTGTCATAGTAGCGCTGCATCTTCATGTGGATGTTTGAAGTCTCAGTTTCTTCTCGTCTGTCTCTGCCAGGCTTGTGCACCACTAATAGGGCCTGTCACACTTCTTGCCTCGCCGCTTGTAATCAGGCAGGTCACTTGAGGTTGGTAACTCGTGCTGCCAGGCAGGAGAGCAGCGGGATTACAATTCCTCTTACTTCTCCTTTTTGTCCTTGGTAATTTTAGATGCAGGTTCATTTAGTAAATTCATTTAGTATTTGCACGTTCAAACCATTCAGTGTTCATCCATGTTTTGCCTTGAAAAACCAAACGTTAACTGTGTCACTCTTCCACTAAGATTACACCGTTCTCTATCCTTACTTGAGGTGGCTAAAGGAAAATGTACGTTCTATAAAAAATATATAATGGCACAAACTTAAAGGTCTTTTATTGAGATTTTATGTGATATACCAACACAAAGTACCAGGGATTTGTGAATTTTAAAGGAAATGATACAAGGTTTTCTAAATATCTTGAAGCACCACTCCTGCACTTTTTTATTGCAGCAGTGGAATCAGAGCTGCTGCTGGGCAGCAGTGGCCCTTGAGTTGTGGGGCTCATTAGCCTGCTTATCTCTGGCCGCTGCATTAAAACATCAGCAGATGTAATAGGCTTTAACTAATGGTGGCTAGTACTTAGATGTGTGAACAGAGTGGAGTTTAGTGTATACAGTGGCTTGTGAAAGTATTCACCCCCTCTTGGCATTTTTTCGCATTTTGCTACCTCAAAACCTGGAATTTCACTGGGGTTTTTTTTTTTATATAGGGTTTGCATCAGTTCAGGTAAAGAACATGCCTACAACTGTTGATGGGGGATAATGTTCTTGGGGTGATGAGCTATGTTGGTTCGGACATTGCTCAGTTCTCATTTAAGAAAATCTTTGTAATGCAGGACAATTATTTGAAAATGTTTTTTCTAAACCAGACAAAAAGAGAAAATCTAACCAGGCCTAGTATGCAGTTTACTGTATGGATAATGTGCAGTGACTATCTATAGTCTTTACACTTCGTTCCTGGTACAGTAAATCGCTTTATGGTAGATTTTATGGGATTGCTTTTTCTGTCACCTGCTCACTCTTCTTTCCCTCTTACCTATACTTGTGGTATATAAACTCTGAACTGTTAGGGTATGTTTCCACGGTCAGGAAACGCTGCATGTTTGACGCTGTGTACAGCCGTAGAGTCAAACACGCAGCGTCCAGATGTTACAGCATAGTGGAGGGGATTTCATGAAATCCCGTCTGCGCTATGCGTTAAAACACGCAGGCGGCAGACCTGCGTAAACGGACATGCGGCGCGTCTTTTCAGATCGCAGCATGTCCTCTTACCTTGCGGCGACGCTTCGTCGCCGCAAGGTAAATAGCAGAGTCCCATGTAGTGCTGCGGTGATTCCGGATGTGTTCAATGAGCACATCCGGATTCACCGCGTGTTCAGAAGGGCGTAGGGCTTTGGGCGGAGCGGACTTTCCACTCCGTCCAAAACGCCAGGTTTCCTTAATGTGGAACCATACCCTCAATTATCAAGTATTTTTTTAGCCATCATTGTTGCAGCTGGAAGAACCAATAGAGGGGTGGCCGTGCTTTATTAGAATTGTGGTCCCATCATTGAAGGATTCGAAGACCCCCACTGGTGTGATATTTATTGCTGTATTGGATAAATTGTATTAAGTTCTCATCTCAATAACTGCCAGAGTAGAGCTTTATATATGTTTATTATAACGTTTTCACCATATAATAATGGTACATCAGATGAATAGTGTGAGAAGCCATGATATTTTATTTCTTCTTCCACATAGAAAATAAACATGTCTTCAGAAGCATGGACCCCCTCAGAAAGCGACTCAACATCATCGAAGCTGATCAAAAAGTCTAAGGAATCGCCCTTTGTCCCTATAGGTACAGTTTATTGTTTTTTGATTGTTTGTTTTTGTAGCATGTTAAATTTCCGCTTTTTGCTAATGGATACCCATGCAAATTAAAGTGAAATCAGATCCGTTGGCCATTTAGAATGGTTTTGTTAGCTGCTGGATCGGAAAAGAACTTTGAACACTTTAGCCTTTAGCTTTGGTTTGGAAGTACGGGTGCTCGTGTATTAGAGAATTGTACCCCAATTGCATAATTGCCTTATTCCCTTGTAGCATCTCATGCTTGCAAATGGTTAAAATTGCAAAAAAAAAAGTAACTTTGCAATATATTATTTAAAATCCTCTGTTCTTAAATGGAGAAATGAGTGTACGTATAGTCTCTTTTCTAAAAAACATTTTTAATCACCGGAGGTCTGTGCAGCGGGTTACACTAATCTAGTCAGCGCCCTGCATGTCATTCTCAGCTATCATCTTCATCATGGGAGCGAGCCCTGTACAATTCTATTGCACTCGCCGCCTGCACTGAAGACAAAAGCTTAGCAGCAGAAGAAGGACGTTGCTTAGTACATTACAGCCCGCATCACACGCCTCGGATGGTCCAAACTGCATAATCCTATAAGGCTATGTTCACTGGATATTTTTTTTTTCTGGTGTTTTTTGAGCTGGTCTGTTCAATAGAATGCCTGAAAAAGTGCTTGCAAGGTTCTTCCTTTTTATTTCTATTGAAAATCAAATTAATTCTTTATAATAGAAGCCAATAAAAAGCCTAAAAAAAAAAAAGCATTTGAGATATCTGGGCGTCTTTTAGGGCATTCTGTAAGAGCTGAGACATTTTTGCTTAAAAAGAAAAGAAATGCTAGTGTTTCCAGGACATCCCTCCTGATAGCACCAGCAGGAGGTAGCCCTTCTTATCCTTGATAGGGACAGGAACACATGAGAGGTTAAATAGCACCTCCCACCACCACGCACCAGTGTTTTACCTGTCCCTATCAGTGACAGACGCAGAAGTGGAGCACATAGGTGTGAAGATTCTGGATAGGATAGGGCTCTGCATACCTGACAGCTTCGCCGCCATTCCCTCCGGGCGTCGGAGTCCTGTGGAGCTGGGGGCTCCCAGGGACAGCTGCATTCCTCTCCAGAGTTATGACCTCATAAAGTGACACTGGTCTGAATTGTAAAAATTGGCCTGGTCAGGAAGGAGAAAACAGGCTTCGGGTGAAGTGAAGAGGTTAAAAAAGTTTCCACGTGAAAAATTGTTTTTTGACTGCCAGAAAAAACCTCCAGCACTGGAGACAGTTCAGGCCACAGGCTAAGCTATGCTGTCAATCTTCAGGAGCTTCTGGAGGGGGAGGCAGTGGAGCAGGGCTCCTGAAGAACAAATTATATCCAAATGCTTTTTTTAATAATAGTGAGATCCCTGAGATTCCCAGTTGCCTCTTTTTTTTTTTTTCTTCTGTAAATTGACTTCACAAATATAACTGAGGCACACCGTGCTACGATAGCGACCGCTATTGGTTTGTCCAACTGATATTGACCAACAATTTTGACTTTTGTGTTCTGCATCTACTGGGAAGTTTTTTCGCTATTTTTTTTTTTTTTATTGCGTCCGTGTATAATGGTCACAGACTACAGGTTACTTTGGAGCATTTGTCTTCCCGCGCCTGCATGTCTAGCTATTGCCGGGATAAACTGAACATTTCTATTACACCTAAAAGCAATAACATTTACTCAACTACAGATTGGTGCTTTTTTTCAGACTCTGATTTCTTGGTGCAGTTTTTCATTAGTTGTGACTAATGTCAGTAGCTTGTACTGTTTATAATAGAGATATTTTTCATACTTGCACATTTTGATTTTAATTATTATTTGTTACCGTACTTTTAGATTTGCAAATATAAAAAAATCGCATTGGGGCAACTTCCATTGTGTTCTAGGGCAGAATATTCCTGTGCAGCATTGCATCTATAGCGGATCACACCAGTTGTGTGGCTTTGCTTTGGATACATAGCTTCTTACTGACAATTGAGTAGATAATCTTAATATGAAACACATAATTGTCCTCTGATAATAGTCTTTGAAGCCGGCCTTTCATCTTCACCGTTGTTAATACACTGGACAGATTTTCTCATCTTTCCTACTTAGAAAAAGATAATAATGGACAAATCTAATTACCACTGAGCACAGCCAGTCTGGAAAATGGCAGTGCCATCGGTTATATAAATTAATCTAATAATGTCCAACAAGGTTTATCCTGATCGTTTTGAAATGAATGACGATGACCTCTGCACTCATCTGACTATCTCATTTTAACCTGATTTATGGGCTTGTAATATCAATAGATTTTGGCATATGAGCAGTTGGTAGACACTGTTGGTGCCACTGTAAGCAGGGTACGATCACTGACTCAAACGATTGTACCTGAGCATTTTATGTTCTTTGATTCTCACCCTCCATGACTGAAATTCATTTTTTTCCAGTCTTATACCGTTTTACACTTCCCCATTTCACATGCTGAAGCTGGTGTCCAATATGGTCAGGTCACAAAATTTAGGATTTCCAAATGGCTGCATTTTGCTAATGCCTGATCCTCTTTACGACTCCTGATGTGTATCGCCTCATTAGTGTCAATTACTAGCGATTAGCGTACGTGCTTGGATAAGACATTATCCGTGCATGCTCATGTGCTAATCGAGTATCTTCAGCGTGCTCGAAAAATACGTTTGAGTCCCCGAAGCTGCATGTCTCACAGCTGTTCGACAGCCGCAACACATGCAGGGATTGTCTGTTTGTTAAAATAATCCCTTCAGGCGTTGCGGCTGTCAAACAGCCATGAGACATGCAACCGCTGGGATTCGAACATATTATTAGAGCATGTCGAAGGCCCTCGGTTAGCACATGAGCATGCTCAGATAACGCCTTATCCAAGCACATTCTCTCATCACTATCAATTACACATGGGTCCAAAAACCTACAAACGCAAACAAGTCTCCAGATCCTCACCCCCACACACCCACCTATAAAGTACAAAAGAAACAAACATGCATAAAGGCAACATTTTGCATTACAGAATTTTTTTTTCTCATGACCAATGAATGATCTCTTGGCACCCTGCATACACTAGATGTATTGCTATATCCATAAGAATTCATATTGAAATGTTTCCTTTTAATTGGTCACGAATGTGCGACTTATCTTAGCCTTTCTGAACCAGAGTTGTCAGGCGCTGATATTAGCTTTACTATTACAAGGTTTTGTCAGATCAACTAAAGAGTATGTGAGGACAATGTTCTGTAGATATATCGTATGTTGTGGCGACAGGGCATTTGGATGATTGAATGTACTGAAATAGCCTGGTTATCTGCCCGATAAGTGTGAATAAGATGTGGGATGTATCCAGTCCACATGTGACAACCGGAATCCGGCCCGTGGTGTCTGACGTCCTTTATCGGAAGAGATTGAGAACAGACCAAACTAAATGGAAAATCTGGAATTTTGCTCTTTGCATAAACACAGGGAAAGTTTTGTCACATAAAGTAACAAGCGGTCCAAATGAAATAAATTGTCCTTTTTTATAAACCATTTTACAGATGAATAAATAAGCCAAAACAATAAAAAACAAACTAAAAGCTATATAGAAAAGAAAGCCCATAAATAAGAATCAATTAAATTGTACCATGAATACCAGACAAAACAAAGCATAAACCAAAAGGAAGTATTCACAGAAAAAATGTATACAGTATAAACTTGTATTGATAAATATTAAAACATGATTACACAATAAAGAAAAAGAAAAATAATTACACAAGACATAATTATACAATAAAAGAAGAGGTTAAAAAGCGAAATATACATTATATTTTGTGTAACTTCCGGCGCCTCGAGTCATCGGTGGGCGCACTGGTGATGCGGCTTCCGAGGACGTGTCCCCACGGCATCAGGGGACAAGCCGGGAAGACGGCGCCGGATACCGGCGTTTTTACTGCGGCCGGCGTGCGTTCCAGGCGAAGCATGTGCAGTACGGCCGAACACCTGCAGGGCATCATCCGGAATTAACAGCAGCTGGGCTCGGAAGGATGACGAATCAGATGTCCTGATGCCTGGCAAGGCTGACTACTTTAAGGGGGGACACCTGTCAGCACTCCAGACTTAGTATGGAGAGTGCTAGCCTTTCTGACGTCCAGTCCTTAGAGCCATCCTTGGACCATGTGAGTGAAGTGTAGTAAGGGTGTGTCGGCTGGGCACTAGATCCAAATAGCTACAGGGTCCTTCTTCATATATTGTCTTTTAGGACAAGGAGACGCCTAGACGGTCCACCTCAGTGTTCAAAAGGAAGGCTTACAGATGTGCCATATGCAATGCCAGGTTCCCAGAGAGCTACGATAAGAAGCTCTGTGAAGGTTGCATTTCCAGATTACTTAAGGAAGAGCAAACCTCACTGCTAACCAGTATAAAGACCATGATTAGGGAAAAGGTACAGAGTACAGTTTCCCCTCTAATACCGTCCCAATCCCCCCCGTCCTAAGAGACCCAGATGGGACATGGACCCAAATTCAGAGGAAGGAGAAGTGTCTGGCTATTCTTATCTGGACTCTGGAGAAGGCGAGGGTTTCTCAGTAGTGCTTCCTGAGGAAAGGAAATGATACTTGTTTTCCTCTGAAAACACGGATGTGCTCCTACAAGCTATTAGGGGCACCATGAAAATCGAGGAGTCCACTGAGCCACTGACGGCCCAGGATGAAATGTTTGGGGGTTTAAGAGCCCGCAGGAACAGTGTCTTCCCAGTTAATCATATAACAGCAATGATACTGGGGGGGACGTGGGGAAAAAGATGGTGGTCCCAAGGGATTTTAAGTACCGCCTCCCCTTTGATCCAGAAGAGACCAATTTATGGGAGACAGTCCCAAAGATTGGCATACTGGTAGCAAGGGTCTCTAAGAAAACAGCTATTCCCTTCTAGGACTCCTCTGGCCTTAAGGATTCGATGGACAAAAGATCGGACGATCTCCTTAAGAAGGCCTGGCAATCATGTGCAGCTATTATGAAAACAAACATCGCAGCCACCTCGGTAGCCAGGTCAATGAGTCTATGGGTGGATGAGCTAGAGAGTCATATTAAAAACAAGACTCCCAGGGAAGAAAAATGGCGACCAATTTTCATGGCAGATGCTTCAGCAGAGTCAGTCCGGTTTGCAGCAAGAATTAATGCATTATCAAACGCGGCAAGGCGGGCTTTGTGGCTAAGATCATGGACAAGGGAATACACAGTCAAACAATAAATTATGCTCGATATCCTTCTCTGGCCTACATGTGTTTGGACCAGTCCTAGATGAGTTGCTTGAAAAAGCATCTTGATAAAAAGAAGGGCTTCCCCGAAGAAAAACGAAAGAGGATGCCAACCTTTTGGAGGACTCGCTCTCATCCCAGGCAAGACTATAGCGGGAAGGGAAAGTCGGGAAGGTGGAGCTACCCCAAGGGTGGTAGAAGTAGAGGCTCCTTTCAGGACCTAGACCCAGCAGACAATGACACCAGAGGCGTCGGTGGGAGACTTTAGTACTTCCTGGGAGGCTGTTAGGAAATTTCCAAAAATCCATTGATTCTGCCGACAGTCGCTCAGGGGTACAGGATAGAGTTCACCCAGTCACCTCCCAAGAGATACTGTCTAACTTCTACCCAGTCACCGGCGGTCCACCAGAGACTCCTAAAGGATATGGAAGAACTTATAGACTTGCAGGTCACAGTTCAGGTGCCACATTCCCAACAATTCCAGGGACACTATTCCAGTCTGTTTTCCATAAAATAGCCAGGCGGGAAGTACTGAACGATGATCAGCCTGAAACCACTAAACCGGTGGGTGGTCTACAAACAGATCAAAAAGGAGTCACTCAGGTCGGTCATACCTTTGATAAAAAAGGACTCCGTGATGAGGACACTGGGTTTAAAGAGTGCCTATTATCATGTACCTAGCCATACCTCGCACCAAAAATACCTCAGGTTTGCAATAAAGAACCAGGGGGAAGGTACAGTATTTCCAGTTTCGGTGTCTGCCGTTCGGTCTCTCCTGCACCCCGAATTTTTACAAAACTCAAGGTGGAAATAATGGTCTTCCTAAGGGAAAAGAAGATCCTCATCGTCCCATACTTGGTGGATCTACTCCTACTAGCAGACTCTCCATAGCAGATGGAGGAATATCTAACAAAGACCATGGCAGTCCTGGAGAGGCTGGGGTGGTTAGTAAACCTGAAAAAAATCAGGTCTCAGACTGGAAAGAAAGACTGTGTATCTGGGTGTACTCCTAGATTCTGAACAGGAATACTCATTCCTTCCGCTGCACAAACAGACTATCAGAGAGGAGATTCGGGGTATTCAAAAGCGAAAGTATATCTCAATCAGGAAAGCTATGAGAATCCTAGATTTAATGACATGTAGAAAAAAATCTCCAGCGCAAAAATGGATAAAAATTCAATTTTTATTAGATAAAATTAAAATCCGTATTGATAGAAAAAAGAGACATATACAGGTGGGGTCCCTGGTGGTTTGGTTTCAGACCATCAGGGACCCCACCTGTATATGTCTCTTTTTTCTATCAGTACGGATTTTAATTTTATCTAATAAAAATTGAATTTTTATCCATTTTTGCGCTGGAGATTTTTTTCTACATGTTTTGCTGCAGCCAACGCCTCTAATCAAGGTGGCTCCGTGCGCATGAGGATTCTGGACTACTGCTGAGTGTGAAAATCTTCTGGACTACTGCTGAGACTGGTGAGCTGACTATTTTCCTGCTACCCCCCCCTTTTCCTTGCCTACATAGATTTAATGACCTCATGCATTTCCAGCGCCCAATGGAGTCAGTTCCATTCAAGAATCCTACAGTGGGAGGTCGTTTCGGCCTGGGACGGCAAAGAAGCCTCACTGGACAACAGAATATCCGAAGAGGTAAAGCAATTAGTCTTGGTGGACTGGAATAGCAAATCTCGGGAAAGGAAGACCCTGAAAAGTATCAGCATGCGTAAGTATCACTACAGATGCAAGCCTCAGCGGTTAGGGAGCCCACATAGAAGGACATTGTCTTCAAGGAACATGGTCCACATCAGTGCGCAACAGCTCCTCGAACTACAGGGAGCTCAGAGCAGTTTGGGAAGCACTGCAGAGATGCGAGGAGGAGCTAAAAGATTGACACGTTAGAGTCTTTTCGGACAATTCTACCACAGTATCCTTCCTCCTGCATCAGGGAGGTCCAAGGCACAGTCACTTATATAGGAGATATCAGAAGCAATATTTTCGGGGGCAGAAAACACGGTGAAGACAATGCACTTGAGAGGCTCAAAAAATCAGATAGCAGACTTTCTAAGCAGGGAAAAGGTTCAACCCTCGGAATGGTCTCTAAACGAGGAAGTCTTTTATCAGCTGACCCAGCACTGGGGTACCCCAGAAATAGACTTATTCACCTCCAGGAAGAATACCAAGACACGAGAGTTCTTTTCAATAAATCCAGGAGACAACCCGACTGGGGTGGACGCCTTGACACAGAACTGGAATATGGAGCTCTCATACACCTTCCCACCACTCGCATTAATACCGAGAGTATTGAGGAAGATCCAGGAGAGTCGGGCGACTGTGATCCTAATAGTCCCCTATTGGCCAAAAAGAAGCTGGTTTTCCCTATTGAAGTGGATGGCGTTAGAAGACCCAATTCTCCTACCATCAAGACAGGACCTTCTAAGGCAGGGCCCTCTTTTCCATCAAAATCTAAAGATGTTACATCTGTCAGCCTGGATCCTGAGAGGGAGATCCTGAGATCCAAAAGAGCAGGAAGCCGGTAACCTCAGCTATATATCTCCAAGATCTGGAAAAAATTCTGTTCACAAAGTAGAGTTCCAATCTCTGTCACTCAAGGTCCAGATATTCCTCATGTTCTAGACTTCCTTTAGTCCGGGTTTGATAGGGGTCTGAGGCCTAATACATTGAAGGTGCAGATATCAGCCCTGGGATCATTCTTTGACTATCCGCTGGCCAACCATCCCTGGATAGTAAGATTCGTTAAAGCTATTCAGCATATTAGACCTACAATACGCAACTCTGTGCCCCCCTGGGATCTCAATTTAGTCTTAAACGACATACCGAAAAGGCCATATGAACCACTGGACCAAGCAGACCTAAGGTCTGTGTCACTTAAAGCAGTCTTCCTGGTGGCGATAACTTCAGCAAGGCTTATAGGCAAAATCCAGGCCCTTTCCATAAGGGACCCATATTTTAAGATTCAAGAGGACTGTATCATCCTAAGGCTGGATCCAGTGTTATTTCCAAAGTAGTTACTGACTTTCACAGAAGCCAAGAAATCGTGTTACCTACTTTCTGCCAGAACTATAGTAATGAGAAGGAACTCTCTCTCCACTCATTGGACGTAAGGAGGACAGTTCTACAATACTTAAACCTCATGGAAAGCTGGAGAGTGGACTCAGAAATCTTCGTCCAGATGGCCGGAAAGAACAGGGGGAAGAAAACATCAAAATCTATGCTGGCTAGATGCATAAAGTTGACAATGAACCCAGCGTACATTTCGGCGGGAAAGACTCCGCCAGAAAACTTCGAACCTCACTTGCTGAGGGCAATCTCGGCTTTGTGGGCAAATAGCGTAGGGGCATCTGTGGATCAGATATGCAGGGCTGCGACCTGGTCAAATTTAAATACCTTTTGCAGACATTATAAGTTGGACGTTCTGTCAAATCAACAGACGGCCTTTGGGAGAAAAGTCCTCCAAGCAGTGATTCCGCCCTAGTAGGAGTTATTTGGTATTTCTCCTCGTGGGGCTGTCAGGAGGGACGTCTTGGAAAGTAGGAATTATTCCTACCGGTAATGGTGTTTTCAGGAGTCCATCATGACAGCACCCCTTATATACCCTCCCTTAGATTTCCTGTCTGATATGTGATATGAACATGTGTAGAGAAGAAATTCAATAAAATATTTGTTGCATCCGTCCTGGTGTGGTACTTGAGAAATCACTGAAGGGTGGTGGTGGGGGGAGGCTATTTACCTCTTCTGTGTTCCTGTCCCTGTCAAGGATAAGAAAGACTACCTCGTGGTGCTGTCCTGATGGACTCCTGGAAACGCCATTACCGGTAGGACTAATTTCTACTATTTGTATGCAGTTTCTTAATAAAAAAAAACTTCAAAATGCCCATAAAAATAAATGTGCAAGAAGCAATGTATTTAATCATGCATTATTTATATTGGTAATACATAATAATTTTATTTTGAAGCCATTGTCGATACATTTGTACTTCCTCCACCCAAAACTAACTGATCCCATACCTCCAACTTCACTTCCTCATCTCTTGTTGGTACGTTACCAAATTTCTTATTGTAAAAAAATCTTTCATATTAATCATCAGAACTGTGCAATAGTTACTGTAAAGTGAAAAATACCATAGAATGTGTTAGTTATTCATAACATACCTTTATTAGAACACTTTCTGTAAAACACAACTGAATTCTTTACTTTGACCGTAATAAAACCTGATGGCTCATTTTTACTGCTTCAGTAGCATACATCCACGTATATACGTGTAAAGGTCAGGTTCCTCAGCTTCGTTTCATTTTCCCTTGCTTTTGCCCCTGTAAGGCTCAGGTTAAATTGGATCTGTTGCTATCAGATGCAAATGGAAACTGAAGGGCCCCTTTTATTATTATGGGGTCTGTCTAGTTTCCATTTGGTGTTAATTTTAGAACAGATAAAGAGAGCAGTAGGCACAACTTTTTCTTCAGTTGTAAAGACCCACTGGCTCCATTTTCATCACTTAGTAAATGGGTCCATTTTGGGCATAAATCCATTTATTCCTAAAGTGGAACAGAAAATGGAAATGTGAACAGAACCCAAGACCAAACAGGTTGTCTCTATGATAACAATCCGATAGGCCCCTCACATGGATCCGGTATCGCATTGTGTTTTCCAGTGTAAGCTGAAGCCACAGCACGGATGTGAGTAGAGGCCAAGAGTTTCACTGATACTATGATTCTGACACATTCAATATGTCCACACTTCTTTGTAGCTGATGACGCTCCTGTGTATCAGGATATGTCTACCGAGGATTCTGGTCACACACCGTTTAATGCTCCTACACAATATGAATATGTAGTTTCCCCTTTCCTTGTAGGGATGGCCGGTTTCATGGCAGTGGTGGCTTATGGGCTTTACAAAATCCGCAGTCGTGGGGACCAGAAGATGTCAGTGCATCTCATTCACATGAGAGTTGGTGCCCAAGGATTCGTTGTCGGTGCTATGACCTTCGGTAGGCAAACCTCAAATTACATAAACTTCTTTTAATGTTCTCACTTGGCCTTAAGGCTAATTGCACACGTTCAGGAATGTTTGCAGAATATTCCTGAGCAAAAACTTTTTTCGCGGTAAAAACGCGCGGATTTTGCGCGTTTTTTGCGCGGATTTGACGCGTTTTTACCACGATTTTTCCCTGAACTTTCTAGGTCAATAATATAGCGGGAAAAACGCTAGAATTCCGCAAAATTAATGAACATGTTGCTAGATTTTCCGCAATGCGTTTTTTTCGCGGGAAAAAACGCACCATGTGCACAAAAATTGCGGAATTCATTCTAAATGATAGGATGCTTAATTCATGCGTTTTTCACGCATTTTTTCCTGCAAAAAAAACACATAAAAGCGCAAATAATCCTGAACGTGTGCACTTAGCCTTAATATGCAAGGTTGAAATTAAAAGGTGTTTTGAGACCCTATTCAACATCGATGTGTACAGAAGAGGATGTCTGTATTACAGGATTACCAGAATGATTTGTCGTACTGCAGAATTAAGTGGGCAGATCAAGTTGATCCACGTTCATGTCATAGCTTGGTTAGACAGACAGCATTTACTATATGCACAGAACAATCTACTATATAATCGTCTAATTCTTTCTGTTATGGAAATCCCGCGTCGTTGATTGGTCGCGCCCGGCCGGAAACAACCAATCAGCGACAGGCGCTGT
>VIAB01003352.1:63172-76393 GCA_009801035.1 Oophaga pumilio
GTCACTTTAAAGGGACTCGGTCAGCACAGAATGACTTTTCAAACCAAACACAGGCCCTTGTTGCACCTATGGTGTGGCCAAACATTTAATTGAACCTTTCCACCTCCTTGCTTGCCCTCCATCTCCACCCTTCCTATTCTTTGATTGACAGAGAGATAGAGGGGAAACAAGTACTGTAGGTGGGAACATGTAGCCAAAGAGGACCTTGTAGCAACTCTGTCATGTTGAGCTGGGCACATGATGTAGTAATAGTGGCTGCAGTCATATTATGGTTTACTGCTTTCTGTGTAAGTTACCGGCCTCATCTACGATCTATCAGTGGTTTCCAGTCTCTTCGGCAAGGAGCCTAAATGTTGTGAACATCCATGGTGTTCAGAAGTAGATTGTTACATTTGCCCCTCTTCAGTTTCTCTTTTTTTTTTTACTTTGTTGTTCAGTAGATGTGGGTCTGAGAGGACGCGCAGCATTATATTTCACATTTCACTTCATTTTATAAATCAGAAACTTTCAAACCGGATTAATCGTTCACTAGTGTTGAGGACAGTGAATTTCCAAGTAATTGGTAAAGCTCCCTCAGAAGCTCATGCAAAATCGAATAGTTATACCAGGAAGCAAGCTATGCAAGGTTTTCCAGCGAACTTTTATATAGTAAAATGATGTACCTGCATTGTGACTTCTATGGAAACAGCGTTTCACTATAGCTTTGATTACATGGTATAAGCAGCCATCTTAAAACTTCTCATTTACTCACACAAATATTCTCAAACCTTTTTGTACATGGGAAACTGCCTAGAAAATAAATTGTTTAGAAAATCTCATTTTTTGATTTAGAGAATTGTGTGAATGAAGTCCTAGGAAAGAGAGATTGTGAGAATTGTTTTTTTTTCCCATATGTAATATTGGAATACTGTGCAGTAGGGGGGGAAAAACCCTGTTGAAACCATCTGTCAATTCCTGCCGCTTCCACGCTTACATCTTTAGCAAGCTATAAATAAGGCATTTGGCACATGCAATGGAATTAAACCACTGCCCATCACATGTTCTTGGCCAGTGTGTAACTCCAAGAAGGTTGTGGGTGGTAGACGGGTAGCATTACACAGGACCTTATAGTTTATTCTTTAAAGGGGTTGTTCACAACTAGGGCAATCCTTTCTCAACCTAAATGCTCGGCCACAATAAAATAATAAAGCCTATACTCCCCTCTCGTGCCAGCGCTGTTCTCGCTGTGTCAGTACTCGCTCACCCCGGAACTGTGATACGGAGTTGTGACACTGGCGCCCAATCAGCACTGGCATCACTGTCTCCGCCTTCAGACAATTCAACATGAAGAGGAGCCGGGGATCAGCTGCACCCTGGACTTCCTTTTCATGTTCATTGTGTCTGTAGGCGGAGACAGTGACGCCAGTGCTGATTGGGCGCCAGGCGCATCATATGTCATTCCACCGCATCACAACCCCAGAACCATGAGTGCTGACACCGCTGGAACGGAGAAAGCACAGGAGGAGGGTGTAGGCTTTATTATTTTATCAGGTGACTCAGTGGTCTGGCCACACCATGGATACGCCGAGCGCCTGGGCTTGGCTTGCACAGTAATTTGTTTTGGCAGACTACCTGTAGTACATAAGTGATGTATAGGAAATTTAGATGGCAAGGGGCAAAGTGATGGAATACCCTAGGAAAGTATAATTCACCTAATGTTGAAACTGGCAAGAATGACCATTTCGTCCTAGCAATCAGAAAGGGCTAAAATGGCAAGTCATTTCCGATAAAGCCCTCAATTTTTCATATTTCTGGTGCAGTAATGCAATTAAATTTTTAATTTTCTTATTTGCATGCTATGGCACTACAGAGTGCTGCTTTGTTTGAGTGTATATGAGTTGGTGACTCTAGGTAGGCACCTGTTCACACTTGGTTCACGTTTGGATGTGACGGTCAGTTTTTTTAAATTTGTATTCATTAACCTTCTGACTGAGCACTCCGCCTCTTAGCCTCAGGTGTTTTTAATCGCAGCAGGGCCACTACCCCTCCACAGAGATATAGATTTCAGTCTAAGGCCGGTTTCACATGTCCTTATATTTCCTGTACTGGAGATATCCGTGTGTGTAATAAGTGCGGCAACCGTTTGCCGCATCAGGACCACATGGACAGCCGCCGGGGAAGAGCACTACTGTAAGCGCTGTCCCCCGGCGGCAGGTGCTGAAGCCGGCTTTCATCCATTCTCCCCTGCTCTACTGCGAGCAGAGGAGAATGAATGACTGACTGAATGAATGAGAAACTGACCTGCTGTGACCTCCGGACCGTGGGAGAATGCAAGAGATGAGGTCAATGAGACAGAGCTTGAACTGCCGTGTCCTCATCACTTACATTTTCTCACGGTCCTGAGGTTACAGGAGCTCAGGCCGGCAGCGAGCACAGACTCAGTGAAGTCACCGCTAGTTAGTGAGCCTGCACCCGCTGCTTCTCATTCATGCCCCAGTAGTTTACAGCCGGAGCGGTTGCATTAGCACCGATCCGGTTGTAAATTTATTATCGACCAGATATGGATTGCGGCGTGGGACTGAACGCCGGACAGGTATAGTATATTGTTGCTTTATTATTTTTAATACAGTAGATAGAGGGCGTCGCTTGGATTAGCTGAATAGTAAAGATAGGAAACTGTGTTAATTGTTTTATTTCATTAAAATACTTTTTTCTGGCTGTGTGTTTTTCTTTAACTCTTTCACTACTATAGGATTAGTATTGAATAGGTGTCTTATTGACACCTCTTTATTACTAAGCCGGGCTTAATGTCACCTTACAAAACAAAGGTGACATTAACCCACCCCCCATTACCCCACTTGCCACTACTACAGTTTTTCCACTTTCATTCAGCAGGAATCCTGTGTCCTGCACACCCTACATCCCCAAATACAGCGATTCACAGCACCCTCGATATACAGAGAAAGCCAAGCACTGCGCTCAACTATTTCCAGAAGTTCCTTAGAAAATGAATGGAGCAAAGGTCAAGCATGTGCCCATCCGCTCCCCGCAAGATGAGGGGCAGAGCCCTGTTTTTGACGATTGCTGGATGTCCAAGCATCACCTCAGCGATCAGCAAGTTGACCCCTATTCTATGAATAAGAGATAAAGCATTATTCCCAAAATAGAAAGTTACCATAGAAAAACATATATGTCCCAAGTTTAGCTGTTCTCTATCCTATGCCGCATCCGACAAGATGGCATAGAAGAGCCGGACAGCTCCATAGCAGGTGAACCTAAAATCATGCTGCTCACTGCTGTCGCCAGAAGCATACTTCTCTTCTATATGTGTTATAAGTCCATACCCGGATATTAGAAACCCGATCAATATTAAGGACTGTCATACAGTATCTGATGGGCAGCAGGGTGACTCAGTGGTTAGCACTGTTTTGCAGCGCTGAGGTCAAATCCCACCAAGGACAACATCTGCAAGGAGTTTGTTTGTTCTCCCCCATGTTTGGGTGGGTTTCCTCCCACACTCCAAAGACTTAAGGATAGGGAACCTAGATTGTGAGCCCCGATGGGGAACAGTGATGATAATATCTGTATCATTAATGGCACTATATAAATGAGTAAAATAAATTTACTAGCAGATGTGACTGGATGTTATAGGAAGACTGTATGTAGGTCTGTGCTTAAATAAATCACACCAAGCCAGCTACTCCTGATCTGCAGTCCTTTATTGAGAGATTCAGGGTCATTTACGTCAGGGAGACTTTATACGAGTCTTGTGTTAGCTTTCTAGTGCATTACGGCTAAATCCATAGATGGATGTCCTCATTTAGCCTAATGCACATATACATACAGGACAATACATCAGTATGACTGTGGGGATTAGAAGGTCAAGTTATGATTCACAGATAGATCATTACACAGATTAAACAATGGGGGAAAAAAAACAATTTGAAAATTAAAATCACACAAACAAGAATAGAAGTTCTGAAAACCAGTGGGTGTCAGTTCATTAAAAGGAATCTGTCAACCCATTTTTCATAGATAAGCTGCAGCCACCGCCATCATGGGCTTATCTACAGCATTCTGTAATGGGCAAGTGGATTACTTGCTGATCTTTGGGGGTCTCAGCAATTCAAATTTTTTTTATAAAAAAAAAAAGGTCTACAAATCCCCATTATGAAGAGACCAGAGGGGCGCATGCGGGACCTCTCCTCCAATCATTGTCTGAGACTGCTGGACAAAGCCACGTACAGTGACAGCTAACTCTAGAGCTCCATTAAAGACAAGGCTCTGCTGAGCCCCCTGCTCTGCATCACTGGCACCTCCAACGATCAGAAAGTTATCCTCTATCCTATGGATAAAGGGAAAACTTGCAATTTTGGGGAATATCCCTTTAATTAAAATAGGAACCTTGCACAAAACTTGCTGTGGCTTTGCGTGCCTACCTTGGTATCTGTACAAAACCTTCTGTAATATCTTTATTTAAAGGGGTTAAAGGGTATGCCACACTAAGCGAGATCGCTAACGAGATCGCTACTGCGTCACCATTTATGACGCAGTAGCGATCTCGTTAGCGACGTCGCTGTGTGTGACATGTAGCGGCGATGTGGCCCCTGCTGAGATGTCGTTGATCGCTTATGAAGGTTCCGAGTCGTTTTTTGGTCTTTGGTGTCCCGCTGGTGAGCCTGAATCGCTGAGTGTGACACCCTTTATGAACGACTTCACCAGCATCGCAGGTGGGACTAGGTTTTCCCAACGACCGCAGAGGTCGTTATACAGATCGCTGATGAGATGTGTTTGGTATCTAACTAGCGATCACATAGCGATCGCACCAGCGATCTCGCCAGGTCGAGTCGTTGTCGTGATCGCTAGTGCGATCGCTAAGTGTGGCAGTGTCTTACGAGTCAACAGGAAAATGATGTTTTGTAACCTCAAAACCCAAGTGTTCATAAAAAAACAAACATCCAGTGACCAAACACAGTGATGGGCGTGATAATCGAAAGGTGCCGCTCTGACCTGTTGCTTGCAGTAGGTTTAGTCTAAACAGGTAGGCTATACAGGGCTCCCCTTCCCAGGATTGCAAAATAAACAATCCTACAACCTTGACCTTAGCCTGACCTCAGGGACACCTCTTGGGTGAACAATCTTCTCAGCAAGAGCCGGCCAGGTTCTGGACTATGTTCCTACGACGAGAACTTGGAGAGTTTTTGATGTTGTACATTTTCTGTACATTTTTGTCTCTTGCTGATGTGTCACGTTTTAAATTAAGCTGTTTTGTTTTCTTACTTTAAGTTTTTGGCTTTGCCAAAACTTTATTGATACAGTCATAAACAGAACACGTGTGTATTTAGTCAGTTGCGTGTTTTTTACCTGTGGATTTTCCGCATAGAATGCAATTCTATGTGTAAAATCCGCACAGAGAACTCTGAGTACCTGCAAGAGAAATTGACATGTTGTGGATTTCAAAAAAACACCGCAGGTCAGTTTACACAGAGTAAAAAAAAAATCACAGATAGCATCAGATTTCTACAAATCCCATCCACTTTGATGGAACTGTAAGACGCTGCGTTTGTGAGTTTCTTTTTGCACAGTGAAGTTTGCAGCGTCAAAAACTCATCGTGAGAACAAACTTATAGCCCAAAATTAGTGTCAATCCTCAATAAGGCCAAGTTCACACCCATAAAGTGCACAAGGTATCTATTGGAATGCAGAAAAAAAAACAGGATTCCAATGGAGACATTAATGAACAGTAACTGAACACTCTGGCCTCCATCCTGCCAGTATTGCTGTGGCACATTTTTGTGCATGTCTGTAAACAATGGCCTCGTTTCATACATCTCACCATAAATCATACTCCAGTTAAGGACTGGAGTAAGATTTCTACCATAAGGAATGACAGTGATTCATGAATTAGGCATGCTGTGGCGTCACGCCCTGTTGCGCCCCAGCATTTTGGTGGAGGTGGGAAAAACCGGAGTGAAAACGTCAAAAGTCGCACAACTCCATAGAATTATGGCATAAAAACTTTGATAAATTGAGGCCGATGTTCTTTTGCATGCTGGAAAAAGACAAATCCTGCCGTGACAGAGGTCTGACAGTGTCAGCAGTCACAGTCATTCCAGTGAAAGGCTCCATCTGTGCTCCTATCAGAATCCTGCTTTTTGGGAATTGCAAAAGAAACCTCAAGGTGTTGTTCAGCAGTGTATAGGTGTGAACCTATCCTAATGTGGACATTCATTTCTGCGTCCATGCTAAAAAAAAAATCTTATGGAAAGTTTTTCTAAAATAGCGAAGGTTTTCACAGCAGCAAAGAACAGTTTTTGGAATGAGAATCAGTTTACAGAATCAGAAATTATGACCGAAATTCTGTACCCCTCAAGAATCATCAAAATAACACAAGTGCCCTCGGCAGGATCCCAGCAATCAGCTGTAAGTGGGCCGGAAATGTTCGAAACTTGGCATTACATGGCGCTTCTTTACATCGGGGTAGATTATTATTTATTTATATAGCGCCATTAATTCCATGGAGCCGTACATGAGAAGGGGTTACATACAAAGTTATAGAGATCCTTTACAGTAAACAAATTTACAATGACGCTCTGTGTAACTGCCCTCCACCTCGACCAAGGAATAAGGTTCCTGGAACAACAGTCCCCTCCTCTATTAACTAAACTAGACTATCCCTTTAATTAGGTTACAATGAAAACGCCAATTTTATTGTTGTGTATTTATGACTAACCAAAAAGGCCACAAAAGCTAAGGAACACTGATAAAAATCACTGACTGCAGCATCTTTACAGAAGCACTATGGGGACAGCTAACAGAACTCCTGAACTCCAAGGAATCGAGAGCAGTGACACTCACCATCCATCAAAATGGCCGTTTTCCCTGTAACAAGCTAAGTTATCCATTTTTAATGGTAATTTGAAATAAACCATTTCTATGGATGGTGAGTGCCACTATTCTTGATTCCTTGGACTTTTTGCACTGCTTTTCACAAGCAGAGCACCGCACGCTGTAGTATGTCTGGTACTATACACTAAAAAGGTCAATAGTGCCATCGAGGTTGGCACTTTATGAGCTCTCCCACTCGGTACAGAAGGGTCTGCATTACACTGTAGAGTCCTCTACTGTTAGTTCAACACCATGATACACACCAAAAATGTATCTTTCCCCTTTAAAGGGAATCTGTCACCCCATTTTTCAACCATCAGCTGTAGCCACCACCATCAGGGGCTTATCTACAGCATTCTGTAATGCTGTAGATAAGCCCTCGATGTAGTATGAAAGATAAGAAAAACGAGTACTATTATACTCACCCGGGGGCGGTCCGAAGGTCTAGCGAAGCCGGCCTCTTCTTAGCTTCCCATCGCGCCTTGTGAGGGCAGAGCAGAGTACTGCAGTGCGCAGGCGCCGGGAAAGGTCGGAGAGGTCCGGCGCCTGCGCACTGCAGTACTCTGCTCAGCCCTCAGACAGAGCAGTGCGCCGGAGCCGGAGCCGCGACGGGAAGCTAAGAAGAGGAGGGCTTCGCTAGAAGATGGGAGGCACCGAACCGGACCGCGACGCCCATCGGACCGGACGGCGGACTGCCCCTGGGTGAGTATAATATAACTCGTTTTTCTTATCTTTCAGGTTACATCGGGGGCTTATCTACAGCATTACAGAATGCTGTAGATAAGCCCCTGATGTCGATGGCTTCAGCTGATGGTCGAAAAATGGGGTGACAGATTCCCTTTAATTGCAATGTTCCAAGTTCAATACATATCAATACCGCCATTAAGGAGATTTCGGACATCCCAGCTGCAACAATCTTCAACTATGTCTCAAGTTTCCAGTCCCTGGGTATGTGCACACAAATGAAGAGGTCAAATGAAGATGAAGGTTTCCCACAAACATAGTTCATTTTAATTAATAGATCTAGGAATAAAATTAAGCTCCACAATTGTATGTGCTAAAAAAAATGTTCCTGTTCTGAGATAATCTTATAAATGTGCCCCTGCTGTGTACTGTGTCATGGCTGTGTCTGACCGTACAGGAACATGGTCTGATCATTCCACATCTCCTGGGCAGGGAAGGATGCAATAGACTATACAGACATGACAGCAGGGGAGCAGAATGTTTCACCTCACAGGAAGAATCAGCTGTGATCCCCTGCTGTCCTGTCTGTATACTCTCTTGCGTCCTCCCCTCCCCAGGAGCTGAGGTATGATCAGATAATGTTCCTGCACGGTCAGACCCCCGCCATTACACAGTACAGCAGGGACACCTGTATAAGTTTACCTCAGCAGAGGAACATTTTTTTCAACACATCCAATTGTGGAAGTTATTTTTATTCCAAGATCTATTGATTAAAATGTTGATTCAAATTATCTTTGTTCATGGGGAAATTCCTTTAAGGACACGCCTGTTTCTTTCATCCTAAAGCATTTTTTCTGGCGTTTTTTCGTCATATTCAGCAGTGCGAATGTTCAGGCCAATTCTTTTAACCACTTTGCTCTTTTCGAATCCTGAAGTTTTTAAACAAAGCTCAAAAAGACAGAACAAATGCCCAGCAAGTTGTTTTTACATTTCAAGGAATATACTGTATGTTTCATTCTTCAAGTGCTTTTTCAGGTAATGATCAGGTGGGATCCTGAAAAAGAGGTCATGTGCAAATACTCTTTGTGGAACTGAAGCTTAACACTGAGTGACTGTACCAACAGATATACTGTATAAGTAGTTCCATAGTCTAATGGCAGAATGACAGTATCCATCCGCCTTTCCTTGGGACAGTCATTCCCGCCCAAATTAAGGGAAATTCCGCAGTCTTCAATCTCTTGACAGCTTTCGAATGTCTTTCAATAGCCAAGTGCCGGAGCAATCTGTATACCGTTTAAAGATTCTCTCTGTTTTGGAAATGTCTAAGTAACTGAAAAGTCCAAGTAAAGGTCACACATCATCACAAAAGTTAGAATTTCCCTTTACCAAATGTGAGCAAGATGGCTGTTTTCAAGACACTAGGTCCTGTGTAGAACTATACTAAAGAGGAAAAAAAACAAAACTGTTTCCTTATCTCCTAAGGCGGCCATATACATTAAAAGGGCACCAACTAAACCCACTGACTATCTAATGAGTGGTGGAAACAACACTATGTTCAAAAGGCTGGTGTTGACGGGAAGAAGGATCAGGCATACTATATTCCAACATGCCCAGTCGTTTGTCCTCGGTGGGAGATGAGCTGCTGTTCCCATTGATAACACATGCTCACTTAGCTGAGCATACATGTGAATTTGGGGCATGTGATGTCAGGAGTAACAGCTAATGTGTATGGAAAGTGACCTACTTCGACCACTTTGCTTCTGTACAACTGGAATATTTTCATGACTGCACCCCCTCGGTTTACATGCTGCCCTAAAATCAGCAATATCAGTAATCGGTGGGGAATGGGCAGCATTGGGTCTTTCACAGTCCTGCTGCTCTAGTGCATATGAACAGCCGTGGTCTGATTTGATATAAAATTGCCATCAGAAGTGAAGATACAGTAAATTATTAGCGTTTTCTTAATGTATTCTGGATTTTCCACAGCATAAAAATGTAGCACAAATGAGATCGTCGGATGCAGCATGTGTCCGTCAGTTATCAGCAAGGCGCATATGCTTTAATGGAAATTGTATCGGAATATTTGATGGACTAAAAACAAATAGCACAATGGAGGATCTTCAACCAAAGTTCAGCATGTTTCAATTATGTAGAAAGTGTTAAATAAGAAAATAGTAAGAAAAGCGTCCAACCATGATTTATAACGTACATATCACCCCTCTGTGCAAATTGCACATACATTTTGCTATGTTCACACAGTAAACCATAGAAACACACTGGCTCTGATGGCCACTTGCCATGTCCAGAATAGACGTCATTCCCTTAATTAATAGAGAAATTAGGTTGATCTTCGGCAAGCATTATTTGATGGATGCTTACCGTCTGGCCACATTCGAGGAACTTCACGCCCAAGGCAACCAAACATTGCCACGTCTGTGTGCAGAACGAAAAATCACAGTATTAGAACAGCACAAAAATATACCGATATCTGCCATCTGTGACACAACAGGCACTACCCGGGGATACTGTACAAGTGACAGGCGCCTAAACAGGGAGCCAGACAAATATGGCTACTAGAAAGTCACAGGGTCTTGAAATGACCTTAGTGGTTCATAAAGAGTACATAGTTTGATGCAAGCATCTAAAAAATATTGACTCTCCATTCATGCGGTCCATTACATTTCAGACAGTAAAGGGCTGCCCAAGTTGTCGGTTATATGCTGTACTAAACAATAAAAGAGTGCTCCTGTCTCATATATTTATGGCAATGGTGGAGCGTAACCCAAATCTATCTCCAAAATGGTGGGGAGAATGAAGACTTATCAGTACATGACACTTATTTATCAGACATTTATGACAACATTGGAAAATGTATTTATTCTATAATTTCTGCTCTCTATTGCACAGGAGAGATCCTTTTTTGGCAGAGGGCAGATACATGTCCCAAGAACATCAGACTCTTCCTTTTACTGTGAGATGTAATGATAGACAGCACTGCTCCCTGCAGCTACTGTGTAGAGTACAGCACAGCTGAGTGCCATTACAAACACCTCCAGCTTTTATCTAACGGCAGTCAGTGTGGGGGGAAGGAGTACAGTAGAGCAGAGTGTGATTCCAAACTTCCTCTCATGACAGTCACTGTGTGAGGAGGATTCGGCAGAGTTAACCGTGCTGTGAGATGAGAGCTAGATTTGTAAGCACAATCCGTTCTGCTCTATACTACACAGTAGTTACAGAGATCAGAGTTGAAAACAGGGCGGGCCACCATTAAATATCACAGGAGAACAAATGTTCTTCTAACCATCGGGGGGGACAGGGGTGTTCTACTTTCCCCTACATGACAACTCCTGACAATGTCATGCAGGGAACAAAGTACACACCACCACAGAAGAGTCTCTGGTAACGCACCCTTGGAGTTTGCATAAATTATAATCAAAACTTTAGAAGCTAATGTCTATGCAATGAATAGGAAAAATTAAAGAATAAAATCTAAATTTTATTCAGCTGTGCAGCCACTATTCCATTATGTGGCCAGTTAAACACCTCAGATAGTTATGGTATTTCTGGTTTTCTATAAATAAAGCCAAATAAAAGGGAAATAATAAATTCTGAACTCCATCTTTATTGCACACTGATTGCAGTAACATTGTGGCCGGCACATGACGCCAATGATTTATTTCACGTCATCCTTACCAAATTGTGTCATGACACATTCTGGCAATGTCACAAGTATTTATAAAAAGGACAGCACTGAGTAGGTCTAATGCTGATCCCAAGAATGGACCAGTCACAAATTCTTGGTCACATTTCCCCTCCTCAGCGATGTGATTATGGGATGCTGATTGGCTGCTATGGTAACCTATGTTTACTGAAGGCTCCTGTCACTGACATTTTGGTCCTACGAACGTCTGTCAGTCGCTGGGCTTCATAAAAGAACGTCAATCCTACAATATACTGCAATACTGTATTGCAATATATAAAACAAGTGATCAAACAATTGCAGGTTCCCTATGCGGATTTAAAGGGAATCTGTCACCCTAAATTGGCGGGATATTTAAATGATGGCAGTCAGGTCAGATGGGCGGTGTTTTGGGTACTTGCCTTAACATGTTGTTCGCCGCTGTCTCCATTATTTCTGGGAATTGTAGTCGTTGCCCTCCATATAACGCGCCTGCGCATTGCAATCTTGAATTGCACACGCGCAGTATGCTTTGCCCGCAGATTGCAATGCGCAGGCGCGTTATATGGAGGGCAACGACTACAATTCCCAGAAATAATGGAGACAGCGGCGAACAACATGTTAAGGCAAGTACCCCAAACACCGCCCATCTGACCTGACTGCCATCATTTAAATATCCCGCCAATTTAGGGTGACAGATTCCCTTTAAAAATATACTAATAAAAGTTTGCAAAAATAAGTTTAAATCATCCCTCTTTTTCAAGTTCAAAAATAAAAAAAAAACATTTGATGTCACCAAATCGGTAAAAGGTCAACAATAAAATATAAATTATTATAGAGTAAAAGTCTAAAATAAAAAAAGTGAAAACCCAGAATCACTGCTTTCATGGTACCTGCATTGCACACCCAAGAAAAGAAACAAACAAGCGAGAAAAACGTTGTGATGTACCTCAAACTGGTATCAATAAAAATGTAAAAAAAACAAAACCTTCGCTCTATCCATGGAAAAATAGTCTGTAGAAATGGCAATTTTTTTTTTTTTTTTTAATTACAAAAGTTCAGAATTTTTTTTAACCACTTAATTATACTTTACTCCGGTCGGCTTATATGTGGGGGGAAAAACAAAAGCGCAAAAAACAGTCATCCTTTACTACAGAACCCATTTACTCCGCCTTTCTGAGACCTCAAACGCTACACCGCAATTGTCATCTATACTGATTTTTAAGATGGTGAGAATAAGCGTCAATAAGACGTGCAGATGAATTCAATCACCTTGCCCCCACCCACGGCGGTCTGCACTAAACAGTATGCACAATACAGAAGGATTAGATTTGCCCTCATCATCACATTTTGATAAGTCGCAGAGAATAACGTACGATTAAAAGGCAAAAGGTCATATGATGAAGTAGTAATACCACACTTACCAAATATCCCACAAAACATAGATAGGCAACGGACAAGACAGCGGCTCCCACATAAAATGCTATGTGACCAAGAGAAGACACATATACCACCACAAAGTATATGTTTATGCAGCATATTAGAAGTATAAGGACACCGCCAGCAATCTTCCACCCCCTGTAGACAGAAAAGTGTCATTAATTGATTAGTATGGAGCAAGAGCAGAAAGAAATATTTATGAAAAAAAAAAATATCTAACGCAGACTCATTGATATTTTTTATATTTTCATTATGTTTAAGAAAATGGAAGATAAAACCTATAAAATACACTGCTCAAAAAAATAAAGAGAACACTTAAGCAGAATATAACAACACTGATTGACAATCAATTTCACATGCTGTTGTGCAAATGGAATAGACAACAGATGGAAATTATTGGCAATTATCAAGACACACTCAATAAAGGAGTGGTTCTGCAGGTGGGGTTCACAGACCACATCTCACTGCCAATGCTTTCTGGCTAATGTTTTGGTCACTTTTGAATTACGGTTGTGCTTTCACACTCGTGGTAGCATGAGACGGACTCTACA
>VIAB01003352.1:90155-101920 GCA_009801035.1 Oophaga pumilio
CAGAAAGAGAGCGAGGGACACAGAAAGAGAGCGAGGGACACAGACACGTGACCCATTTACAGCAAATGACAAATATAAATGTTAAGAAAATATTTGTGTATTTAGACATCAAGTAAATACCTTGACCAGGGCTGAATGTAGGTACATATTATGAGGCATAATGACAGCGCCAACAATGCCCACTGCTTGTTCAAGTTGAGGGGTCCCACAGCCGTCACAGTAAGGAAAAAACATGCCCTTAAGAAGCTGTCCTTGGTCTGGGCGGACTCGTACATACTACAGAGAAAAAGAATAAAGGAGGACAAAATCACAAGGAAATGAAATGAAGACGCTCGGCCATTGGGGAAATGATTATTTAAGTGCAAAAAATCATTGTTCTCAGCGGTGCATCGTTCTGAGTACACAGGACTCCCACAGACGAGACGCATGGCAGTGTGTGCACCGAGTGACCCAGTATAGATCGTTTACTTTGGTCTGGATGTGTTAACAGTTTAACATTTAACCCCTTAAAGGACCAGGCGATTTTCTATTTTAGTTTTTTCCTCACCTTATTCCAAGGGCCATAACTTATTTTTCCATCGATATCGCCGTACAAGGGCTTGTGTTTGAGCGATGAGTTCTACGTTTGAATGACACCATTTATTTTATCATATGATGTATTGGAAAGAGGGGAAAAAAATTCAAGGCGTGGCGAAATAACAAAAGTGCAGATGATTTTATTTTATTTTTTTTAATTTACAGTATTGGTTTTATGATAAACCTTGACATGCCAGTATAATTCTACAGGTCAGTGTGATTACGCAGATACCAAAACATGTTTAGCTTTTGTTTTCTGTGGTGAAAAAAAAAAATTCTGAAATTTGCAAAAGCGTTTTCAATTTTCGGGATCTGGGACCGAATGAGGGCTTGTTGTTTTTTAACGCCCAAAGCCAATGTTTTTATTGATATAATTTTGGGGTAGAAACAATGTTTTGATTGCCTGTTATATTTTTTTTCTGTTTCAATGGCTGAAAAATTGCAGTTTTTGCATTGTGAAATTTTTCTCATTACAACGTTTACCGATCGGATGAATATATTTTATATTTTGAAAGAAGGGACTTTTCTGAATTCAGTGATGCCAAATGTGTGTATTTTTTATTAATTTTTAATGAAGGAAAAGGGGAGTAATTAGAACTTATTTTGTTTTTTTACTTTTCACACTGTTTGTCCCCTAAGGGAACTTGAAGCGGCCATTCTCTGATCATTTGTGCTGTACACAGCAATGCCACAGTATTATTGTTTGGAGTGCACTGATCACTTTATATTTCCTTTTCTCTGAGGCAAGAGTATCAAAAAGTATACATAAAAATCTCATTTATTCTGCAGTAATTTTGTATTTCCATCACCTTTTTTATTTTTGCCTACACAATGGTATGAGGATTTTTTTTTTTTCAACAAGATGTATTCTTCCATGGCACCATTTTGGGGAACTTACAATCTTTTAATATATATTTTTTTAAGATAGGGGGAGGTGCAATACACAAATAGCTATTCCTGCACTGTTTTTCAATGTTTCGCTTTACGCCATTTACCCTTGAGAGCTAAAAATTGTGGTAAGTGTACAGTTCAGGTTGTTATAGATATGGAGATACTAATTATGTTTAGATTTGTTATTATAAGCACTGCTCAATAGGTTTCTGTAGAGGAGAGGCCCTGAGGCCATTGTTAGGCCTTCAGTTGCGATAGCAATGGCAGCTCAAAACTGCGTGGGAGAATGATGAGTTGACATAGACCGCTATTAACTGCCTCAAAATAACCCTTGACTCTGCCCTGTCCTTTAAACCGCACATCCAAGCTCTCACCACCTCCTGTCACCTTCAGCTCAAAAATATTTCCAGAATCCATCCCTTCCTCAACCCTCAATCTACTAAAATGCTTGTGCACGCCCTCATCATCTCTCGCCTCGACTACTGCAACATCCTTTTCTGTGGCCTCCCTGCTAACACCCTCGCACCTCTCCAGTCCATCCTTAACTATGCTGCCCGACTAATTAATCTCTCTCCTCGCTACTCCTCCGCTTCTCCCCTCTGCAAATCTTTTCACTGGCTCCCATTCCCTCAGCGTATCAAGTTCAAATTACTGATACTGACCAACAAGGCCATCCATAACCTGTCTCCCCCATAAGTCTCTGAACTAATCTCCTGATACCTTCCCTCACGTAGTCTCCGGTCCTCCCAAGACCTCCTTCTCTCCTCCACACTTATTCGCTCTTCACCCAACCGCCTCCAAGACTTCTCCAAAGTATCCCCCATCCTCTGCAATTCTTTGCCCCAACAAGTCCGACTATCGACCACATTCGGATCCTTCAGACGGAACCTGAAAACCCATCTCTTCAGGATAGCTTACAGCCTGCAATGACCCTGCTACCTCCTCACCACTACCGAAGCTAACGCCTCAACCAACACCGGAACTGCTGCAACCCCCCAACCTGCTGTCTCCTGCCCCACCATCCTGTAGAATGTAAGCCTGAAAGGGCAGGGTCCTCTCTCCCCTCTGTATCAGTCTGTGATTGTTAGTTTGTTTACTGAAAGTGATATCTGTAATTTGTATGTAACCCCTTCTCATGTACAGCACCATGGAATCAATGGTGCTATAGAAATAAATAATAATAATTAACTACTGTATTTAAAGAGGTAACTGCACAGATCTGGTGCGCCCAATCTGCTCACTCTATCCTGTGGTCCAATCTTGCAGACTTGTAGCCTAGGTGACTGAATCCTCAAATTGCGTACTGTGAAGATTTACCAGTGCCAGGCAATCGTGTGACCTTAAGTACGGTATGCAAGTTGCATACTTCCAGCCACATTCCGACTAGTAATACACTTGCATCGATTCAGGCTCTGCACGTCTGGATGGCACATGACCGCGTGTATACAAATAGCATATTTGTGGTTACATGCCTGCTGCCAGCACAAGAAAATTCTCACAATGCACAGAATGTGAGGAGTCACAAGTCTGCAGTCACATGGAGTGACTGCAGACTTTACCCCAAGGCCAGACAACCCCTTTAAGTAATTTAATTTCTGGAATGTAAACTATGGATTAGGAGCAGTCGGATTTTTTGAAGGAAAGTTATTTTTATAATTTACTAGTTTAAGCAAATTAGGCCAAGGTTCACATAAGTAATTGTACAACCTACCTCATATCCAAACGTTATCGCCATGATTGTTATCAGTACGCCAAAAAATGCTTCCAACTTCCTCAAACCTGCAAATAAACAAACATGCTAATGCACAACCTAGTTGCATATTAGACCAGAGGATGACTGAACACCCGTAGTAGTAGTCTACATAAAGAACAAAAAAGCAATTACCTGCTCCAAGCAAACATATCAACCAAGAGAAACAAAAGGAGCGTATAGGTTAATGAAAATACAAAATATTTTATTAAATTATTATGTGTAAATGTACATAAAAGTCATATAGGACATATAACACAGGTGGCAGCAGAATTACATCAAGTGTATTGCAAATCACATCATATGGGACCCCACATGTATCCAAAACCAGGCCAAGCCATATCCACAGTGGGGTTTATAGGCACAGAACGGTAAGATACAGAACAATTCCCTTATTAAGCAAAATGCTTATACACCCGGTACTAAATTACACGCATGACTCATATCCAGACCAAGGAATAAAGGGGAGTACAAGAAAAACACTAGAAGGAGCTACAGGATAATAAATTACTGTGTGCACCTGAATATATAAGCACACAAAATGGCCAAGTGGGCACATCTCCCTTTTGTATATACCAGTGTTTAACAAAGTGGCAATAGTACAACTAAATATCGCCACCCCCACTGGATGAGGGGGTGGCGATATTTAGTTGTACTATTGGCACTTTGTTAAACACTGGTATATACAAAAGGGAGATGTGCCCACTTGGCCATTTTGTGTGCTTATATATTCAGGTGCCCCCAGTAATTTATTATCCTGTAGCTCCTTCTAGTGTTTTTCTTGTACTCCCCTTTATTCCTTGGTCTGGATATGAGCCATGCGTGTAATTTAGTACCGGGTTGCAATACACTTGATGTAATTCTGCTGCCAACTGTGTTATATGTCCTATATGACTTTTATGTACATTTACACATAATAATTTAATAAAATATTTTGTATTTTCATTAACCTATACGCTCCTTTTGTTTCTCTTGGTTGATAAATAAACAAACATTTAGCAAAAAAAAAAAAAACAAAGACAGTAATATCTCTTTGAAGATATAAATCAGTTATAATTACACATTAACAGAATGGTCAATACAAAGCCAAATATTAACACATCTCAGACAAACTGATTGGAGGCACAGAGGATGGCTCCGGTCACTCAGTGATCATTCATGACGTGGAAAATGTCATTTTTCTACAAAGCAAGGAGTGCAGCAGCCGCTGCGTGCACCAAGATGTATGGAAAGACTGAATATGCGAACTGTAAACTGCATTGCTGCTGTACAGACTATACGTCTAAAATGAAGGTACTTGGCATATAAATTGGCCAAATTCTATGCCCATCAGCCACAGCCTGGTTTTCAATGGGACCCCAACCATTTCTATCAGACAGAAATTTGAAGGGTAAAAACTAGCACAAATCTAAAAATATCCTTTGGGTTAGACACATCTTTTTCAGTTGGGTCCACTCTGAAATCCGCTTGAAAAAGCACCAAAAATTGAACATATGAATTTAAATGTCCAAACATGATGCTGTGCTTATGTCCAGTGTTTTGAAAGTCTTAAATGCTCCAGGTTGAAATCCCTCTCTGGATCTATAAATCTTCTCTATTGAAATTTTTAATCATGGCTGCGAGGGCTTGCATCCCGGAGAGATGGAAGAGTTCCGCTCCTCCCACCATATCTCAGTGGATTGCAAAAGTCAATGAAATTATGTATATGGAGAACCTCACCTCATCCATATACGACTCATATCCAAAGTTTTGGGCTACTTGGCTTGGATGGATGGACTTTCGAAGTTCTAATGAGTATTGTGATCTAATGGTTGAGGCAAACCCCTCCTCTGTAGTTAACTGAAACTATAGGCTGAGTGGTGGGCTTGGCCTGGTGGCCACTCCTTCACCTTACCCCCTCGTTTCTTCCCTTTAATTTTTTTTTTTCTTCTTCTCCTCTTTCTCCTCTTTGTTATACTGTTTGTTAAAAGTTAAAAAATGGAAGACCCTTCGGGTCAGGTCATTGACCTCTATTTCTTGGTCTCCAGATGATAATGACTCGTGGACGATCGCCTTGGTTGGGTGTTAAGTCGTACTGTTTGCATTCGTCTACTTGTCTGATTCCAATAATTATGTTAACCTGGATTTCGTTATGAGTCTTTAAATAAAGAATTATAAAAAAAAATGCTCCAGGTGTCAAAAGACACAAAGCGGTAAAAAGAAGTATACTCACAATTCTTCTGGCATGTTCATTTTAAGACTATGGGGAGAAAAAAAACACAGACGGAAGACGCTAAAAAAGCGAGTTCCGCTTAAAAAAAAACTTGGTGGGTTTGTCAGTCAGTTTTCACTTTAGGTGTGTTCACACAGAGGTTTTTTTTTTTTTTTAATGAGTTTTTGCATCAGAAACTATAAAATCAGTTTGGGAGTTTCAGACCACTCTCCACACCAAAAACTCACTAAAAAGACTGTGAACACAGCCTTAGACTGTTGGGAGGAGGGCTCAGCCAACTGAGGAAGTCATTACCTTAGGGATGTATGTATTACAGCCACAGAAGTTTGCACATGTTCACACTTGCTTCAATTTTTTAAGAGAAACTGGACAGCTTTCTTGCTTTGTAATTTTTCTACTATATATCGGACTGCAGTGGTGATAGGAGAACACATTTAGGCAGCTAAGAGGTGGCACCAGTTTAGTATGAAGGGTCTCTGGATGCATCTTCTCACTGAGATGGAGCAAAGCTCAACTGTATTTCTACATGGAAATACTCTCTAAAAGATGTAAAGATTTTTACAGGACACCTTTGAAACCTTCAAGTCTAATTCTTCTACTCACCGTACTTATCCAGAAAAAGGAAGAAAAAAGTGTCTACGATTGTAATCAATACTCCTCCCCATAACGGAATTCTGGAGACAGAAGACAAGAGGCGTCAGATAATCTTTTAAGTGTCTGCCTTCCACCTGGAACATGTGAGCATTGCTAATACCTGGATTTCTTCCACAAACTAATTATTATTATTACTAGACACTAATCACAATAGTAATCACAGTGTATCCCGCATGGATTACAGACATTCCTCTCCTCATCAAAATGCGAGTGGGTAGAATTATTTTGATCACAGATGCTGCTCCATTCATATTTCACAGCAATCCTTCAGAATTATAAAGCTGCCTATATACTAGCAATTTTAGTCGCATGGTGGACATCATCGGGCTGTCATTTGGAATGAAACTCATACAAACTGAAAAATGCAAATTCATAGTCTGATGAACATAAAACTATCATTAGACCAGTTAAAGTGAAGCTGCCATGTGTGAAAAAACACTATTAACCTACAGATGTGGGGTTAACTCCTCCACGACATCTGACGTAATCTTACACCATATGTTGAGTACCTGCCTTTGATGCGGGCTCGCCGCCGCTGTTAACTTGTTTAATTCTGCGGTCAACCTCTCACAGCGTCATCTGGCATGCGCCAGCAGGGGGGGCAGGTTGTGCCGTTCTCCCATCGCCACACCCGTGATGTGATCGTGGAGCACCGTTGGGTTGTTATGACAGCCGGGGGTCTGCCAATGACCCCCTGTGCCTGTCATTACGATCCTCCTGTGAAAGTCTGCATTCACAATTTTTTTTTTGCAATTTTAACGCATTTGGAATTTTTTCCTGTTTTCCAGTACACTATGTGGCAGAATGAATGGTGGCTTTCACAAGTACAACTCATCCCGGAAAACATAAACCCACCAACAGCTATATTGATGGAAAAATGAAAACTTTACAGCTCTTAGAAGAAATGGAGGAAAAATCTAAAACGGAAAAAAAAAAAGTCACCATGTCATGAAGGGGTTAAACTGCAGGTTAATAGCATTCCTCACAGAAGCCTCCAGCTTTCAGTCATCTAGGTGCAACTTCAATCCCTGCTCAGTACATAGTGAGTGGCGGCTTTAACCACACCCCGACACTGACTGACAGCCGACTCTGTACTGATGCACTGCTGAGCCGGCTGTCAAGTCAATGCCGGGACACGCTTACAGCCACCGCTCACTAATTACCGAGCAGCGACTGAAAGCCAGAGGCTGCCGGGAGGTAGAAAGTTCATTTCCTCTCTGCAGCCGAGCTTTCAGTGCGACAGCCGCACGGCTTTAGAACTCCATTAAGCTGCAGATTTACCCCACATTTGCAGGTTAATAGGTTTTTTGGACATGACAGGTTCCCTTTAAGAGCACAATGTATATAGTGATGATTAAGAAAGCCTAGCAGTAACTTACATTCCTACAGACAGAAGGTTGATGGCAATAGCGGAGCCAATGACCTCTTGCATATCAGATCCAATGATAGCCAACTCTACCATAAGCCACAAGATTATGCGGGGGACCTAAGAAAACACAATAGGGTGCATGTCATGTGCTAGCAGTAAGAGCCCACAGACGCACATAGGACATCAGGCTACATCACACAGGAAGCACAAATGAAGGTAAAATGAGGAGAATGAAGCGAAAGAACGCACCTTTGGATACTGCCTGTTGCACACTTCTGCTAAGTGAAGACCAGTCACTACTCCTAACCTGGCTGCCAGACGCTGCAGAAGGAGGCCGATAATGGTGGCACTCAGAAGGACCCACAGAAGCTAGGGAAAGAGAACCGGAGGTATTAAAGAGAACACAAACTCTATATATTAAATACAAACACATGAGCCATGCACACAGTCTTGCAGTTTTTGCAAGATCAGGGAGGTTTTCCGCCCCTCCTTTGTGAGCCATGCACATAAAGGCCGTTCTCTGCAGCGTGTCCACAGTGGACATTACCTTTCTGAATCCTGCTCATATAGGTACTATACACATGACAAGGTTTTTAAATACATCAGTTAGGGATTAAACACATTAGTCAGGGACTGATCTGATACGGGTACACCTTGACGTTTGGTAGAGCGGCTTAGTATACATTTTTTGTAAAAAACGTATCAACCAAATACCCTGTTTTTTATCATCTTTTTACTAGCACTTGCTGTTTACTGTTACTTTTTTTTACAACAGATTATTTTTATACGTTTGTTTTACTGTGCTTTTCTATGTTTCAAACTCTATATATTGTAGATTATAATGTAACCGGAGGCTGACCATTAGGGACACTCAAGACTGCAACAGAGTTCGTACATAAAAATAAGTTTATCAATGGGGTTGGCCACTAGAGATGAGCGAATATGTTCGGAAAACGATGGCTGAATCCGAATGTGCCATATTTGTACCATATTCGTGCCGAATTTACATTTGATGATCGCTTCCGAACATATTCACTCATCTGTACTCCCACTGACTCCAATGGGGTTCGGCGAATATTGAAAATATTGTGATCGTAATCCGAACGGAATATTTAAATATTCACTCATCTCTATTGGCCACCTCTGGGACATTTTTTCTTCTTTATTTAATATATATATTTTGGGCCAAAACCATTTTTCCCAATTGGGTTTCACTACAAATTCTGCAACATTTTTGCTTTTCCAGGCTCATTATTTCCTTGCATTAAAGTAGTCTGTGGTCATAAATCAGCTGACAGAAGCTCAGAAAGAGACAGATAAGAGAGTTACATACTATTCTGGTAGTAAGAAAGAGCTCACTGCCAGATTGTCAGGTTTCCAAAGGAAAAAAAAAAGTTATGCTGGATCCTTGAATTAAAAATATCCTTGTTTTTATGAGAAAATAATTTAAAAAAATATCACATCAGGGTAGGGAGGGAGGAAGGGAGAGAGGGAGAAGAGAAAAGAGAACAATTAATGTTTTTTTTGTTCTCTTTCCATTTCTTGTGTATAGTACATTTATAATCTTTAGATCGGAATATAATTCCTGATCTACACACTAATATTCCGTGACTCCCTTGCGGTAAATTTAAACACCTAATATTTAATTAATAATTGTGCGCTCAATTTATGAAACTCCGATACGTATATATCCATATATATTCTGTTATATTCTTTGCCTTTTTGGTTGAAGGCCGTTTTCTCTCATTTGCATAGTTCCCCACATGTGTTCCTTGTAAATAATTATATGTGTGATCTCACTAAATGGGAGTGGAATTATGTTTTTAAGCAACTGCACCAGATCCGGTATATTGTTACAACTAAGGCTTTTGCCGAAACGCGTCAAAATACCCTGATGTGATTTTTTAAATGACTTTCTATTAAAAACAAGGATATTTTTAATTCAAGGATCCAGCATAACTTTTTTTTTCTTTGGATGTCTTTATGCACCTAGCTGACGGGTGGCTGTGTTCCTTATTTGCATGGATTGGTCAGGTCAGAGGATTTTCTGGTGAGCAACATACCCTCCACTGATTTTTACTTTCTCTGGTTACTGCAGCCTTCCTCCCACAGTGAGCATACAATGGCTGCTGGCGGATGAGGAGCATGTGACAAGACGAGGCCATCAGCCTCCTCCATAGTAAAACAACAAGAGGGGAAAGCAGATGCACTGGCAGTGCTGTGTACCCGAGAATCCATCAGTGAGCTCGTTCTGACATCTAACTCTCTTACCCATCTCCTTCTTTCCTCCTCTCAGTTGATTTATGACCACAGACTACATTAATGCTGAATGTGCAGGGAAACGACAAGCCTGGAAAATGCAAACACTGAAAAATTTGTAATGACACACAATTGGAAAAAAAAAAAAAAAAAAAAAAAAAAATTTTTTAGCCCCAAAAAAGGAATTTAAAAGGGGTTGTCCGGTCAAAACTGATAAGTCTGCAGTGACTGACTGCAGACTTCTGAATTCCCCTAGCCTGTACACTGTGTGCTGCAGAGATTCACCGGTTTCAGACCCGGGACCGGAAGGTATTTATGAGCTATAAATACCCCCCGGCCAGTGGGCGCAGCCTACCTTGTATGAAGCGAGGACTGGTCGCCATCTCGGCTCCATACAAGTGAATGGAGCGAGGCTGCACCCACTGGCCGGGAGTATGTATAACGCATACAAACCCTCTGAAACATGTGAATCCTCGCAGTGCACAGTGCGTGCCATAAGCCTGCAGTCACACAGAGTCACTGCAGACTTATCGGTTTTGACCAGATAACCCCTTTAAGTAAAAGCTATAGATTATTATTCAGTCCAGCGCCACCTGACCAACTGTGTACACAAATTAAAGGATGTCAGATTTTAAGCGTCTGGCAATTTGAAAGTAACTGCTTTGTTCCACTTAAGAATAAGGAAGATTAAAACAAAAAAAAGGAAAGCTTGATTTGATAACCCTATACAAATTCAGAATTTCTCAGTAGTATTTTGACAAATCAGAATGGGAGATGCTATATTTAAAAGGGTATGACGTGATCGCACCCGCTATAGCCTTACAGCTGTACCCGCAACCAGACGGGGCCTCTCATGCCAAGTCTATGTGTGATCTTGACAAATCAGAGACAGAAGCACACACCAGCCTTTTATCATGTCCCTTACAAAGGAAGGCTACACCTACAAATAGAAAATAAGAGAAGCTTGCCCACAGACTAAAGGCCCCGTTACACGCTGCGATATCGTGAACGATATCGTTGCAACATCACCGCTTTGGTGACGTTGCACCGATGTCGAAACTACATCGTTGCATGTGACACGTAGTAACGATCAACGATCAGTCAGCTGATCGTTAATCGTTGTAGAATGTACTGGACCATAAATCTATCGTTGGTCTCCCGCTGGGCAGCACACATCGCTGCGTGTGACAGCGGGAGACCAACGATCAGCGAGCTCCCAGCGCCGTACAGCAAACGCTGGGAGCTGGTATCCAGGGTAAACAGTGGGTAACTAAGCGCCGAGCGGCACTTAGTTACCCGCTGTTTACCCTAGATACCAGCGTGCTCGCTGGTGAGTCTGCCTATGTAACAGCTCACCAGCGATCAGCTAACGATATCCCAGCGATCCCATCCACGTCGGATCGTTGGTGGGATCGCCGGGACATTGAAGCGTGTAACGGGGCCCTTACGCTGGCTACACTATAGAGATTTGTGACTGCTAAATAGGTTGGTTTTGACTACGGTATATTCTGCTAACTATTGGTGCCTTTTGACATACAAACAAGTGTGACATATCTACACATGGCAGATGTCTATCGAAAGGTCAATCTGCCATGTCAGATTTTTTTTAAAAATGTTGTATTAACTTATTAAATAGCATTTATGGTGTCTCCTATTGACCCAACTTATTCTGCTCCTATGTATTGTAGGCTCTTACAATCCCTTGTGTGTTAATGGCGAATACTATTGATGAGAGAACGTGCTTGGATAAGGTGTTATCTGAGCATGCTCGTGTGCTAACTGTGTGTCTTCTGCATGTTCAAATGATATGTTCCGAGTCCCCAAGGCTGTTCGACAGCCACAACACATGCAGGGATTTCCTAACAAACAGGCAATCGCTGCATGTGTTGAGTCTGTCGAGTTGCCACAGGGACTCGAAAAACTCTTATTACCACGTCGAAGACCCTTGGTTAGCACACAAGCATGATCGGATAACGCCTTACCCCAGCACATTCGCTCATCACTAGTGATCACACATACCGTATATACTCGTGTATAAGCCGAGATTTTCAGCA